>JAEMWC010001671.1:50000-72500 GCA_016490735.1 Pachyseris speciosa | reverse complement strand
CTATTACATACTAGCCTACACCAATGCAGCTAATATATCTCCAGAGGAACTGACCTGGATATTTGCTTGTTTAAGTCCCTCATAGTTCACCTCGTCACATTATTGTACAGTCGCAAGGAAGGATATTTAGCTGTACAGTACTGGATGAAAATATGGAGCCATTATCACCACCTGAAATTGAAAAGTAATTACACTGCACCATAATTCTTTGAATAAACTTCAAAGTTTTTTTATTTATTTAATGAGGAACAGCTAGATGGATGTTCTACATGACTCTCAGTGGTTTAGGGAGAAATTGAGTTAGAATCAGGGTTGTCTATATACAATGTAGGGATCAAATCCCTCTCAAAGGATTGATAGTCAAGAGACTAAACAAGGTGCATTTCCATTTACCAGAACTGGACAGCTAGACCAGCCAGTTTGTTAATTAATGCATAAATTTGGATGACTGGTTGTATGCAATTCTTCAATCAAATTCCTTTCAAATGCCAGATATAATAGTTTGAATGTGCAGGTTAGGGAACTTTGTTGAGCCAACCCTTCCAAATAGCACATTTTATTTACAAACTGACTATTCTTTCAGTCTCCACGGTTTTGACAAATGGAGCGATGCAAACTTAGCATAGCAAGGCCTTGTGGAGAGGATGACATCAGTGAACAGGTCACAGGGATGAAGTCTGTAGCAAAATAGAAAGTTACACAGACCATCAGAAAATCGTGGAATGGCATTCATTATTAGTATTTATTTATTTATTTATTATTTATTAGTGAATTCCATTAAGTGTATAACATGAATACTAAACTTAAACTGATAATATTACATACATAGACAAAAACACTTACATATAAACTAAAGTATTAGTTAATGACGGGCAAACAAATGGACTCGAAGTCCCAGCAAGGTTAGTCCCAATATTATCTGACCTAAGAAACCTCACTACTTAATTGTTATTTTTATCTCTCCTTCCTTTTCTGTTAAATTGTTCCTCTAATTATGTACTTTTCTAATTGAACTTTTAGGCAGCTTCAAGAGATACAATCCATAGCCCAAGCCAACAAGCCTGGTCTAGCAATTGGCAGTTTGACAGCAGAGGATCGTAGTGTCTGGTATGAGGTGAGAGAATTGCACTAAATGTCAAAAGCAATTTCATTGTCATTAAGATTTTTGTTTTCTAAGATGTAGTTTGATTCCAGTTGCTTTTGTTTGATCTTTTAAAAATACTTCTGTATAATACATCTATTATCATTTAATTTAAAAAAGAAAAAAGGGGAACGTGATATTTTCATAAGATTATTGTTCCTCCTAGTGATCAGCTGGTTTCCAAAGTCATTATTTTTCTAAAATAGAACCCTTAACCCTGCTCTTTTTTAAGCATAAAAATAATTAATACTGATAATAATTGGCCAAAAACATTAACGAAATCCGAAATTATCACCTCTTTTTCGTTCCCAGCTAAGGGAGAGGTTGATAAGTCTGGACAGAAATAACAAAAAGCACCTTGACACCATTGAAACAAGTTTGTTTGCCTTGGCTCTTGATGACGCCACTCCCGTTACAAATACTGAGGTCAGTATAACATACTAGTTAAGTGCATACAATTCAATTTTGAATAGCATATTACCTGGTTACTTTGGTTGATAGGCCAGTCCAGGGACAAATGGTTGCATAGTTGCCTGGGGGTAACGATTTATAAGAACCACTGAGGTGTTGATTGTGAGTGTCATGCATTGCAGTAGAGAGTAGCCCTACTACTGCTGCTAATTTTTTTATGTAGGCGGGGATGTGCAATAAGTAGCCGGGGAATCCAGCTGGTGTCATATCATCAATATGCTGTTTTTCTATGAAAGTAGCTGGGTACCTATTGTAGACCAGAATTATCAGAATTTTCCCGGCCTCTGGCCCTTAATGACAACCCTGCCCTAGAAGGCAGTCTTTTTAGCACTGTCAGCATGAAGCTGACTCCAGTTGCAATTTCCAGAGGGGTAATGAGATAGTTTTCTCAACAGGCTTCAGGCCTGCAGGATTCCCGCAGAAAAATTTGAAATGGCGCCTTGAAAGGTTGAAGTGAATGTGCCCTTCAGGCCACATGAAGGCAGACTTTAAGAAGTAAGATGAGAAAATTTCAAAGGTGGATACTATAGCTTTTCCTTAGAAATAAGTTCATTCCAATATAAAAAAGAGTACATTTATTTAAGTCTCTAAGCCTTTGCTGATTCTGCATACTGTGCCTACCATGTTATATATATAGTGTTGCAAGATTTCTGTTTAAAGATGCTTTGGCAAAGTAGGGAGAGAAATCCTGAAGAATGTTTTTGAAGCCAGTCATGGACTTAGATTAATCTTGCCCCCTTTAAGTTCCTCCAGGCCCTTATTTTTAGTAGAAGGGGCCTGCAGGGACTCCTAAGACAAAATCCGTAAGAACACTGTGAGATGGGGTTAAAACTAAAAACCTTGAATATGGGAGGGGTAGCTGTGTGGTTCATGGTACAATGAGGCCAACAAAGGACTGATGATGGCTGCCAGAGGAGCCATCAATTCAAAGTTACTCATCTACTAAGCCTAACAGGTGTTGTGGGTTGTGCCTCTTAATGACAGTTCTGGCATAACATGTGGCATGCACATTGTAAAGAAAAAGCCCTTCATCATCATCTGAAGTAATAATAATAATAATTACTATTATACTGAATAATTATTTGATAAACATGTAAGCATCGTCATATTTAAAATATTCCATATACTTGGCTTCTATTGTGATATTAATTTCTCTTTTGTGGTAGGTCAGTAGTGAAGCTATAAGAGGTGACTGCAGAAATCGTTGGTTTGACAAGTCCTTCCATCTCTTGGTGTTCAAATCTGGCACACTTGGCACTCATTGTGATGTAAGTAAAGTTTAGTAGTAAATGTGAGACTTAATGCAGGACATTTAATGGCTCCCACAAGTCTCCTGCATCTCTGATTCGTAGACCATCCAAGGTAGTAATCGGAAGGTATAAGGTAGTTCATTACTACTGTTGGGATAACTTTGAATTTTTTCTTAGTGTATGGTGTGTCACTTGCAGAAACAAATATTACGTATATTGACTACATTCTGTCTAATTTCTCTTTGTCTGTTTGGTTTCAGCATGCACCATTTGATGGTGTTGTGCATATTCATTCAATTTATTCCGCATGTCTATACCTTAAAGAAAGAGGAGGAGAATGGAAGGTGCAATATAACTGATGTAAAAAAGCCTAATTTAATTGTCCCTTGTGATGATACATGCGTGCACTAGCAAGAGGACTTATCGATGTCTCCTGTATGTTGCTATCTGAGTGTTCATTTCCTAAATATTGATTCCCAGCCAGCAGATACTATCCTGCAGTTTTACAGTATTTTGAGTTGGGAGGAACAGAACTCTTTGCTACTGTCACTTATAGCAGTGTACATACAGTGAACTCCCTCTATATGGACACCCCTGTAAGGCAGACACCTCTCTAAGGCACACACCTTTGCCTGGCCCTGACCAAATTACATGTACCCCATACTGTATTCTCTGTAACAAAACTCCTTCTAAGGCAGACACTAAGAGCTGGTCATAAAAGTGTCCACCTTAGAGTGAGCTCAGTGTACTAACATAACATGCATACCACAGGTTGCCCATGCTCATGATAGCGAGGTCAAGGGTAGTCTTAGATGGCAAAAGTGTCCCTGACTACCCAAGAGTACACCAGAAATGAATATGTTTTATTTATTTTATTGAACAAAAGATGACGTTTTGCTTTAATCTTTGTTCACTCATGACTCGCATCACGAGCTTGGGCTGCCTGTGATACTATTTATCATTACGTGATTAAAATTAATGGTTTGTTTGGAATAAGTAGACTGGCCATCATTAAGGAAATGCATCACAAAATATTTAAACTTTCTACCAACATTTCACCAAAGTGGACTGTCCATTTGAGATCCTTCTGAGGGCAAACGAAATTGAGCTGTTTGCTCAAGAGAATTTAAATTGTCTTTATTTGTTTGTTTATTTATTTACTTATGTATAACAACAACAAACTTTATTAATTAATAAAAAAAACTACAGACTTTCACACATTCCTACAATTAGCAGAGCTAATCTTGGTAGGCAGTGTGAGGACGCTACGTATATACATTACTGAAAACTATCAGTCATTGAAATACATATAATGGTGATGAGAACTGGTGTACAAATATGAATATAATACAAATACTATACAAATATCAAGAATTGTTACAGACATGTAGAATCAAACAGTGAGAGAACTCGGAGGATAAAGAAATGATTTATCAGGATAGCTTATTTATTTCGTTGATAAGGGTTTCTACATCAGCATAACTATCCTGCTTTTCAAGATTGAAGAATAAGAGACTGTAATTTAAATTTACTCGTTTGTTGTCGAGTCTTACAATTACGAGGTGTTTTTGTTTTAATCTGACTGTCAATCAAATCTACCTTTTAAGAGCCATTCATTTCATTACTAGGGAAGCATGGAAATCAAGAACTTTTATAAACCTCGAGAGTTGGTTTTCACAACAGATGATGTTATCTCAAGTGGAATTAGTCAAGCCATTCAGAAATATGAAAAGGCAGTAAGTTTGGTGTTGAAAGGCATTAATTAACCTTTGCTCTCGCTTCCCATGTACCATTAAAAACTCTTGATATATAGCTGCAGTTTAAATGCGAGGTTTGCAATAATTTTTGAATTATTGTTGAATTCAAAATATACTGGGATGAGAATGGAGTGAATTAATTATGTATAGTAAGTTTTACAAGTATACATGCAAGTGTTCCAATTATTTTGCCAGGCTTGGTAAAATCAGTAGTGGTAAATGTAGCACTTGATTACAAATTCCTTTCTTTCAGGCATCCCTGATAAACATACTTTTGTATCGCCCAGAGGAGTATGGCAAGCGTTTTATAAAGCCTTTCAAGATTCATCCCGACACTTATGTTCAAATGGCAATTCAACTAACATATCATAAACTGCACAGCAAGTACGTACATGTGGCTAGTGAAGTGACAGATCAGCCAAACAATGTTAAGTTGTACGGGAAATATTCATACCCTTCCCATGAAAGAGTTTTCTTGTGTTTTGGACATCCCCCCCCCCCCCCTGCCCCTGCGGAAATTCCAATTTTCCCCTCCCCCTCAGAATTTCCAGTAACTCTCCACCAGGTGGGTATATGGATACTTTTTTCCGGGATGATATGTTACTTGTAGAGTGAAGCTGTAGTCCAAGAAGAATTTCTAAACAAAGACAAATTATGCCTTGGTGTATTAAGTTATCCTGCTTGACACTTAATTCCTGGTTGATTAACTAAAATAACTTGTCATGTGGTGGGGGCTGCCTTTGTCAGCATTTTACCATAATTTCCATGCAGCTGGCATTTATTACAACAATGCTTATTGCATAGCATCAGAGTTGGTAGAGGGGACCACTCTACCAACTGACTTATTAATGCAGCAAAGACTTTTTATGTATCAAATGGCATCAGAATGTGTTGTATATGAGAGTTACACTGTTGATGCATTTAGCACAAATTGATTTGCGCAAATTGCCCTGTGGTACAACTTTTTTCGTTTTCCAATTTGGAAACAACGTAAACTATTGACACACTGCTAAATTGTGAGAAAAAGAAATATTATTTGAACCAAATTCTAAAGCCAAGCAATAATTCTTCGTTAATGCCAAAATTGATTTTTTTTATTGACTAAGTGTAGTTTGGTAACCCCTTCCCATAACTCAATGCATTGAAATAGAGAGACCCTCCACTTCGAAGCGAGAGAACATCTACACCCCTCAGCTAAATTATTGCATTTGTTTCGTTTTTCAGGCCCGCACCTACTTATGAGACAGGTCAGACACGACAGTTTTACCATGGTAGGACAGAAACAGTAAGTTTCTAATTCTGACTTTATTCTGTGTTGCTACAGTCTTTGATTTTGAGGTTTAGTTTCGTCATCAGATGGTCACTTATGTCCAGGATTGCGAGCGTTAGCAAAAATTTGCTAGCAAATCTCGAAAGCAGTTTTAGCAAAAAATGACCGCAAGACATTGCTAGCAGAAGTGGTCAACAAAAGTAGCAAATGCAGCAAGAATACCAAATTTAGCAAGGAACAGGAACGATAAATCACAACGCTGAAGTAACAACGGACTTTTTACAACTGCCAAAAAGATTGCTAACAAAAATTGCAAATATTGTAAGAATAACAAACTTTGCAAATGAACAGATTAGGAGAAAGTGACAAAGGCAAAGAGTGTCTCGCAAAGCGGCGAATTTCGCAAAAATCTCAAAAGTAACAAGGATTTTATCTGCAACGATAAAATCCCTGTTAGAAGAATCACATCTATCGCAAGAATAACAAATTTAGCAAGCAAATAGAAGGAGAAAGTGACAGAAGCAAAGAGGGTCTCGCCAAGCCGCGAATTTCGCAAAAATCGTAAGAGTTACAAAGATTTTGTCTGCAACGATCAACGACGAAATACTTGTTAGCAAGAATCGCAAATATCGCAAGAATAAAAACTGATTCAGCAAACAAGTTAGAAAGAGAAAATGACGAAGGTGCATGGTGTTGGTGGTGGTGACGGGGGTGACGATAGTGATGGAATGTATTGGTGATGGTCATAATGGTGACGATGATGATGACACAGTTTTTATGATTATTCTTATGAAGGATTGCGCTGTATTTGTCAAATAATGATATTAATTTTATTTCTCATTTTCAGACTACCATTATAATATCGTTATTTTACAATTGAGTACATTACCAGTTTTTAATCTGGTTATGATGACCTGGCCGTCAGGTGCCGTAGATTTCAAAGGCACAACAACATGTGTTGTATTGTTTTGTTTAGGTCCGTTCCTGTACCGTTGAGTCAACAGCATGGTGTAAGGCAATGACTGACAACTACACTGATGCAAGTGAATCTGTTTTAGCTCTTCATTGATCAAGTTGAGGGTTCATGTTACGATACACTTCTGCTGAAGAAAAGAAAACACTACTGAAGTAAAAACTCCGGTACTGTCAACTGCGGAGTGTATGAATTTGTCTTCAGGCGTCTTAAATAAAAGCCGTAGGGACAACAGTATACTCTGGGACGCATGCAAAGACCTTCACTCCTCGCTCACCCAAATATCTGAGAGCCCGGAACAGGGAACCCGAGACGTTTGATTCATAGTCCGTTCGTTATCCGATTGAGCCAAAGCGCCACACATACGTGCCTGACTATAGACTACTTGAAGCCTCTTGTTGTAACTGCATATGTTGTTTCATTTTATTAAATTATGTATTTATTGCTATTTTGTTTTGTTTTTTTATGTGTTTCGTTGAACAGAACTCGACTAGATTACGTCTGTTTCGCAAAGCTTGCAGCAAACACGATAACCTCATGAAAGAAGCTGTCGACGGACAAGGTAACTTTAAGTTTTTGAGGGTATTGTTTTGGAAAGAAATTCAACTGCCCCTTTCCTCTGAGAAGTTATGCTTCACCGATTGTGAGGCGAAAAAGAAATTGTCCTGGTCTCGCAACTTAATCTTTTAGGTCTCGAAATTTTTGAAAATTTTGCTTATTTTGTTCAAGTTACAGCAAAAATGTCAACACCGGTGGTAATCTCATTGACTTAACTATGCAAAAGAAGTATCTGGATTGTGCAATCAGCGACTACAAGATACAGTAAAACAAAATATTCTGATAATAAAACAACACCAAGATCACCGTAATTTCAGGATTTTACTGTATCCAATGTACCACCAGCCTTAAAAGATAAAGTTGAAATTCCCCCTGAAAAACTTACGTCGCAGTCTTAAGAACTCTACTTTTGGGTCAAAACTATGAATACATCATACAATGATGATGATGATGATGATGATTATAATAATAATAATAATGATGATGATGATGATGATGATGATGATGATGATGATGATGATGATGATGATGTTTTATGGCGCATTTAAAGAAATCGCAAAGCGCTTACAATGTTAACCTAGATCTAAGATGAACTATGTACAATACATATTTCTAAAAAGAAAAATTTTCAAACTATGCTTAAAAATGGAAACAGGCTCAGAGTATTTAATGTAATTAGGTGAACTGTTCCAAATTTGCGGTGCATAATAAGAAAAAGAACGGTATCCATAAGTCACAGTATTGACAGAAGGAACTTGTAAAAGCAATCCATTAGATGAGCCGGTCGAAATTTGACAAGCATTGAGGACAAATAAAGTGAAGCTAAATCATTTAAAATTGTATATGTTAAAAGCAGTATTTTAAAAACAACGCGTGCAACAATATAGGAATCCAATGCAATTCCTTCATGACAGGAGTTATATGGTCGGATCTTCTTCTTCGGGGAGCAGGGATGGCGCAGTGGTGAGAGCACTCGCCTTCCACCAATGTGGCCTGGGTTCGATTCCCGGACTCGACGTCATATGTGGGTTGAGTTTGTTGTTGGTTCTCTTCTCTGCTCCGAGAGGTTTTTTTCCGGATTCTCTGGTTTTCCCCTCTCAACAAAAACCAACATTTCCAAATTCCAATTTCATCTGCTTGTAAAGCGCATTTGATCATATACACATGGAAAATGCGCTATATAAGCTCTAAATTATTATTATTATTATTATTATTATTATTATTATTATTATTATTATTATTACTTTTTCCCAAAATTAAGCGTGCGGCACAGTTCTGAACTGTAATATAACAAATACTTCCCCCTCCCCCGCCCCGAAAAATCAACTCCTATTTCCCCTATCTACATGTGTAAGTATGTCGCCGAGAAAAGAACTCAGAGGGGTCGTTTGGTTTTCAACAGGCATTGATCGTCACCTGTTGGGATTACAGCTGATCGCAGCTTCAGAAGGTATGAATATCATGTGTGTACTTAGAGCTGTGATGGTGGTCTCAATGCAAAGGTAGTCTTTGGAAATAAAGCCTCTTCTTATTTGGGCGAATTCCTCTGTTTATCATTTTACGCTTATAAACAACTGAATTCGGTCAAAGGAAACATTTCTTCTTTTTATTACACCCATTTTGAAATCACTCATGATCCTTGCAATGCGATTGGCTCTCAACGGTGCAATCTATTCACGAATTGCACTATTTGTTGCTCTAAATTGCATCCTTTTTTAACCCATCAAATGAAAATGAAATAATACCAACCAATGAAATTTCATGGATAAATAAATATTACAATTGACAAAAAACTGTTTGATTTCAAAATGGTGGTAATAAAGTGGTAATTGAACTTCGTGTGGTGCAATTTTGGTCTGAAATCTTACTTGTGATTTTAAATCGATTTCAGACAAAAATTACCCTCCACTCAGTTCATTTACCATTATAAATTCTACTCATCGCGATACCACAAAGATCAATTCTGTGTCCCCCACCACTGGCTCATTTATAACACAGTGCAATTATGTGAATCATAATCGAATTTAATTGGATAGGTTATACCAGTCATTTCTGATTGAATGAAAAAATTCAACACCTCTTGAGAGGTCCAAAACTGCTAATATCTACGTGTTCTGTAATACCCTACTTCTTCGATTGTAATGCAAGTGTAATTTGAACAAGTGCATAATTCGAAGAACTTTTGTGTTGTTTTTCCGGTAAGGTGCAGTTGAAAGGGAACAAATGCTGATTCGCATTAACAAACGTAACAACTAGTTTTGCTCCTTCTTACACACAAACAAAAAAATCTTGTGACTATGATCGCTGCCTTAAACCAATATTCGTCACCAACAGTAAAAACAAATTTTAATGTATTCCAGTGCGTACGCACGCTGGAATGTAAGCCTGTGTTGTCCCACATAGATGAAATTTTCGGTTCAAATTACTATCTCCATCGACACATTCTACCGGAAGACCGTATTTACTAGGATCATTTCTATAGTACGCGTCCCGTCTTTGTACCTAACGAAGACATCTTCATCAACCGTGATGACGATGCGAAGCGTTCATCTCTGAGCGCGAAGCACGTCACCGACCTTACCTTCATGGCAAGCGGTCGGCGGCGATTGATGACCGTTCCTTTTCCTCCATTGTTCGGGGAATTGGAGGAGGTGATCGCATTCCGAGCGGTTGATCTTGTTTTATTTAAGGAAAGAATCATAACGTGGTCGACCTTCCAGCGCTGCGATATATTCCTCCACCGCAATGTTATGGAAGTAAAGTCACGTTGTTATTGTCAACATTTGTTGTCTTGTCTATAAGAAAGGAGGGTGTAGTCTCTCTTTGACTGTGTACCATTACATGTATTTCATTTGTGATGGAGGTTTCTAAAATTTTTCATAAATTTTAAAATGCTATTGATTTTGAAAAATGTCAGTGCTCGAGATAAATCTTCGGATTTTCGAAGATGAAACTCGCTTGATTTATGTAGTGTAGCCTGTACCTTTTAACTGTTGGGAAATTTTAATCTCTTCGAGTGATTATCTGTCGTAATAGCCAGCCATTCAGTGGTTCAATAATTTGATGCTAATTTACTGGCCGTTCTCAAGTAAAGAATAAAGCGAACAGCGAAGTATATGAAAGACAAGGAAGAAAACAAGATTTATTTTTCATTTCCGACATTTACCTCATTTACCATACATGAAATCATAACATGAAGTCATTATAGGATAATTTTACTTTTTCTTGCAGTTCTTATCTGCGTTGTTCACTCTATAATTCGAAGAACTTTCATGTTGCTTTCAACACTTTTTCATGGAGGACGTTGTAGTTGAATTTCGAAAGGGCGGAATAAATACTAAAACGCAGTACAACTAGTTTTGCTTCTCTCGTTTAAAAATTAAACTTTTTACGTGTAAACAAAAGAAATCTTGTGAGTGCGATTACTGCCGTAAGCCAATATCTCGTTACCAACACTAAAAATAAAATTTAATGTTTGCCAGTGCGCACGCGCGCTGAAATGTAAGGCGGTGTTGTCCCACATGGATGAAATTTTTGGTTCATTTTACTATCTCCAATGACACCAATTTCCGCAAGACCGTACTTACTAGGATCATTTCTATAGTACGCGTCCCGTCTTTGTACCCTAACAAAGACAACTCCATCAACCGTGATGACGATGCGAAGCGTTCACCTCTGAGCGCGAAGCACGTCGCCGATTTTGTCTTCATGGCAAGCGGTCGGCGGCGATTGATGACCGTTCCTATTTCTCCATTAGCGAGGAATTGGAGGAGGTGGTCGCATTCTGAGCGGTTGATATTGTTTCATTCAAGAGAAGACTTAGTTCATTCTTCCAGTGCAATGTTGTGTAACTCATGGAATCAACAAGTTTAAAACTTACGAATAGTTCGCGTACCAGTTCTGTCAGTCTTGTCTACAGGAAAGGAGTGTGTAGTCTCGCTAGGACTGTGTTCCATTAGATGTATTTCATTTTTAATGGAGATTTCTATTGTTTGCATTCATAGGCAACCGGGTATTACTAATAATTGTAGCATTTACCTCGTGCCACACGTCTCACAAATTTTAAAATTCTATTGATTTTGAAAAATACCGATGCTGCATATAATTTTCGGGTTCTCAAAGATCAAAGTTGCTTGGTATGTAGTGTAGCCTGTACCATTTAACTGTTCGAAACCTTTTAATCCTTTCGAGTGATTTTCTGTCGTAATAGCCAGCCATTCAGTGGCTAATTTACATCCCGCTCTCAAGTAGAGAATAAAGCGAACAGCGAAGTATACGAAGTGACGAGAAAAAAAAAAGAAAGTTTTATCTTTTCATTTTCCTTACGTGAAATGACAACGAAGGAATTAGAGGACAATTTTACATTTTGTTGCAGTTCTCATCTGCGTTGTTCAGTGTTAATATTTTTTTGCCGTGGTAATACAATCATCTGGTAATCTGTGTGGTAGGTTGTGAAATGTTTCCCATTTTACGCTTTAAACACTTTTCGCGATAAAGTTTATTTTCCATTTCGCCGAAACCGTGTTGTTTACATTCAGAGCAGGCTGTGAAATTTGTAATTCATATCGCGATTACCAGCTGGTGGTTTTCTCTCGCGTCACGAATATATGCGTGACTTTCCCAGCTATTGTATTATGGCGTGAGTTTGGTCCTGTGTGTAAAATTCAGTTATGATCACCAGATTCTTTTGGCCCGCTGATGGTTAACGGGGTTACACTGTAGTAACATTATTCACTGAATGATCCATTTATTATTTTGTTTACTTAATTATCATTTCCTTCTGCAGGAATTCCAACTCCGGCTATCTACTTGGACAAAGCTTGGACTGCGAGGTATTTCAGTAGTACATTATCGAAGATACTAAAGTATGTAAAGGCGCTCTTACGCATTTAACACTTGAAACGCATAGCGGACAAGCGGATGCGTAGCGAGATAAGTTGCAGTGGACTCTTTTGCAGCTTTCTGACAATGCCACCATTTCTCCTTGGCATATTTACTATTTTCAGTGGTCGTATCTGATCTGTAGGCTTAAAAGTATAATTAACAGTACCATGGCAAGAATATACTGCTCAACCGCTGTCATTGGAATGTAGTTACCACCTTCACGTTGCGCAGTTCAATTTCCACCATAGGTAAAGCCTTGTGTATAGAGGTTTATGATTTCCTGAAGACCGCCGGCAGTCGCTTTGTGGATAATCGAGAGCGCAAGCCATCAGTAGCTCGACGTGACTGGAACAAGGAGAAAACTGTGACCCTCTCCCTCTTTTCACCTCTGCTCGTTTCGAGCAGTCGCTGGACTGTCTACCAAGAGACTGCTAGCAGTCTACATTTCATGTGTTTCTTTGCAGCGGAGGAGGCGCCAACTTCGTCCTGTCCACCAGCTGTACTGGTTTTACCCCTGATACCGGTGGTTGCGCTGCCATGGTAATTGACGGCTATGGAACATTTTATAGCATAGAGGATGACGTGTAAGTGTTCAGAGTATGGTGGCCTGTCTGCGCTGAGAGCGAGAATTAATACTTTCTTCTCAGATGAAATTAAGTTGCAAAACATTGACCGCAGAAAACCCACTTATATGGGAAGGTTTGAACTTGCTGAAAGTACAAGTGAGCCCGGATCAAAGTAGCCTCCTACGCAGACGCTCTTTGAGGAACGCGTGACGAGCCCAAAGACTTCTGTGTAGGAGGCTAGGATCAAAGGAGGATGAGAATTGCCATAAAGATTTTGGCAAGGACTTTTTATTTAATTTATTTATTTATTTATTTTTATTTATTTATTTTTTTTTTTTTGGGGGGGGGGGTCTCTTGGTGATTTGTACTTTAATTGTTGTCGATGCTAGAAAAATTGGACCTTTGAGGTAGTTGGACGTTTGGGGGGCCTTTTTGGCGTAATGGGACTTTTGGGGGATCGCTACTGAGACTGCACTCTTGTGAATGTTGCTGTGTCGATGCGTGAATAAAATTGACAGGTTGACCTAAAGCACTTCAGGGTATTTATTTTCCGTTGAGAACAATCTCATCCAAAAATCATTTTCCTTGACAGGATGAACATTGTCATCGCGACATTTAAGAACTCCAATGTGACAGATGGAGCCAAGTTTCAGAATGCACTGGGAGAGAGTTTAAGGGACATGAAGCGACTGTTACTCGCGTCTAAGCTGTAAAGAAAGACTTCCGTTTTTACCTTTCAAAGAATATCCTCTTTGTATAAGACCACAGAATAATTTTTCTCCTGAATTTTGTGATGTAATATTTGCTCGCAAGCACAGAGCATTTTCGAGAAGTTGTGTTACCTTTCAATATCTTGTTTGTGAATGACCACAGAATAATTTTTCTCCTGAATCTTGTGATACAGTGTGATGTAAGCACAGAGCGTTTTCACGAAGTTACGTGTTACTGTGTATGAGACTATGTTCTCCCACCGTCTGACCTTCGCGCTGTGCTAATGAATAAACGCACTACATGGTTCAAAACTGATCGAATAAGGCGGTTATCTTGATATCGGAGAGTACACCTGGTTCTCTTCAATAGCTCAAGCCACATTGTATTATCCGCAACAGAACAGTCCGGCACCACGAATAGAATCAACTGATAATCCGGGCATGGCATTGATGGAAACTAATACAGGAGTCACAAAGTTAGAAAGCAACACGTTGCTGGGAACATTTATGAAAAACACAAAAGCTCTGGCAGCTAAACAAGGGGAGATGGCGATTGAGCAAGAGGAAGGAGAAATCAGTGCTCGCGACAGGGCCCGGCACATGGGGTTGCGTGAGGAGGCCTTCGTCCGGTTAAGCTTACCCTTCAGGTGGCTGGTATCAAGCCGGCCAAAGTCCATTTCATGTATACTAGTTGTCATAAGCCCGATATTTAGTTTTAAAGTACTCCGACATCGAATATGACAGCAGTATTCGAACCCTCGTTGGCTGGCTCCTAATTAAGACTGAATTAACCAGTCAAAAAAATATTTCAATACGAGATGTATTTAACTCTCAAAATTCTTCACAATAAGGAAATTTTCTTTAAAAAAGACAATTATTTCATGAAATAAATAACATGGAATTTTTGATCGCTTTTCAGATTCTATGTTAGAGGACTTGGTTGACTTGTTATTCGGGGTATGAATTCTGTCTCTGTTTCCTACAGATTGGTGTCGCATTAGTCGATTCCACAATGTATAAAACTTAGTAAAAACTCAACTCAGTATAAAGTTCTAAAACCCAAGTACTTTGTTTACAAGTGCTTTTCGTCATGAGACCTACCGTTTACATTGGGTTGTGAGGTCATCTCTATGAATATCCATTGGTCTTTGAGTAGTGTTTGATGAGTCAAGTGTAACCGGGGTAACTTTTTCACCGCCACTGTTCGAATGGGGTGAAGAAGAACTTCCCAGCCCTCAGGACAAACCACTGCACGGAGACGTGCCACTGCTTGGTACGACCCTAGTAGGACCTAGTAGCTATTCGTTAATCGGAAGGTTCGTCATTGTTGGGGAGGTCTCAAGCATGTGAAATACGATGGAGCAAAAGCTCGGCCGAGTAAAATTGACTCCAAATGGTCACGCGATCCATGGATTGTTCATCACGCGAGGAGAGGCGTCCAGATCCAGCTCAGGAGAGTGTATTGAGGGTTCACTCAAGCACAAAGTACAAGAGCACGTGTAAAGCGTGTTCAATTCAATTTATCAATTTCACGCTCCAGTACCGCTAAGTACATCCAAATGTGCATTAAATTTAGTGATGCCATCACCCAGACAGCAGACTAAAACGTTGTAAAACGCATAAGAACTGTCACAAAAGGAAACTCGTCGAAGATGGTTTACACTCCGCGCTCTTTCAGGGCCTGGCAAGCTGCCGCCATAATATTTTTCGTGTGTTTCCTTATCATCACGGCCCTGTTTATATGGAAAGCTACTGAGCCGCCGAAGAAAGGAACTGATTCCTCACAGAACGTCAACAAAGGGAATCTCGAGGAAACACCGTGCCCTAAACAGCCGCCATTACTGGACCTAACGGAGACATTACCAAGCGATACCACAAACGCCTTAGGAAAGCTAGACAGCCATCTTAAATCGCTGGTCCAGCCGACAACCAACATGCCTGCAATCTCGGCCAACGTGTTTTACAAAGGCAAGGTCGTTTGGTCGGGGCAATACGGGTCGAAAAGTGCCGCACCGAAGTCCGACACACCGGACAGCAACACTATTTATCGCATTGGGAGCGTAACGAAGATATTTCCCGTGCTGCTGTTGTTCAGGCTGTACGAGCAGGGTATAATATCGTCTGTGGATGACCCGCTAAGCAAATATGTCCCCGAGTTTTCCATCAAGAATCCGTTCAACAAGGATAACGTTACGCTTCGGCAACTTGCAAATCAGGTATTCATTTGATGGGTTTTCTGTCACACCAAAACGCCCTGAATTAAATAATTCACGCATCTTTGTTTTCTCTTTTTACCAGCATTCATTCCCGTTTTCAAGACTACTGAGGCAACAAGTATCTCTGATATATGTACCATTTTTTCACACAATGAGAAGCACGGCCATATCAGTTCCAAGAAAATGATGTAGAACCCGTTTAACCTCGTGTCGTGACAATACTCGCGTGAACTCCGGAATGCAAATTAGCCTTGATCTCTCATATGAGTTCGGGGTTCCTCTACACTGAAAGCAGTCTCTTTCTACTGCTTGCTCTGTAGCACGCATTGGATCTAGCGAGTGGCGAATCCACGAGGGGCCTCGAGAAACGCGTCTAAATTTACACAATTTTACCGCCCCAAGAAAAAAAACGACTGCTGGTAGTCTAGCATTCCTCAATTAAATTATTGCGAAATACGGTCAATCCAGGTTGTCGGTCGAACGCACCATAATAAATACGGCTAAATGCATTAGCGAGGATAAAATTAATCATTTGTGAAGTGCAAACAACACCAGATTAAGGAGTCCCATCTGGGAAGTCGAGAGGGCTGACGAAAAATCGAAACCTGAAGTGAACCGGGGCTGCTTAGGGGGGGAAGCGGGCGGGACGCCAGTCTCTTCTGTGTATTTGTTTTGTTTATGTTGTTGTCGTTGTTTGTTGTTGTTGTTGTTATTGTTCTTTCTTTCATTTTTGATTTGATTTTTGTCGCCGCGCTTTTGACGGCTCGCACTCACGGCTATCCAGAAAGGAACTGCTGGTGGTGTATAAGAGGAAGCTACCTGCATCAGCAATTATTCGCCCTCAACGATCATCTTTGTATAAACCGATTCTGCTTGAGACAGTGCTCTATACAGAAACAATACAGAAGTTTTAAATGCATTTTAGTATTTCTGTGTGTGATTCCGCAGCTTTCTGGTCTGCCCCGTGAAGCACCGTGTGGTATAATCTGTACAAACACCAACACCTCAGAGCAGCTTGCATTGTTACGAGAAAAGAGTCTGGTTGTTGAGCCCGGGACCTACCCCGCTTACAGTAACCTGGCCTACGTTCTACTGGGACGACTGCTGACTGAAAGGTGGTATTTCAGTGTTCTCTTCATATTTAGGTGTCTTTGGCCCCAACCACCTTTTCATAGCAATGAAGAATTTTGAAAACACTTGTGAAAGCAACCCCTTATTAGTTTTAGTGTGGATGGATACTGCGGATGATATCTGTCTCCGCTTCCGGTCATTAGGGTGACCTTTTGGCCAGTGGACAGACCCACCCCAGGGAAAACAGTAAAAACCGTATTACTCGCGGACAGAACCCAATGACAAAAACAACATGGTGGTGTCTTTTGTATCCCCCCATTCCCTACCCTTAAAGTTGGTATCTTCATTGCACGCCTCTTGTCCATACTGAGTAAAAATTGAGAAAACCATTTATACATTCCGTGCTGTTTCTCTGGCGATAAGCTTCCTACACAAAACGGTTTATGTCGATCAGTCATCTCACTTTTTAAGGCAGTAATTTTATCATGATGTTCATCGAGCTGTTGGTCAGTCTTGGTTGGTACAAAACCTCTGACCCTAAGCAAACTTGGGCTGTACCTGCTCAAGCTCATTTACATCAGTATCTCACTGTTCGGCAGGTATCAGAAAACCACACTCATTAGGGTGATGGATATACTCCATTTAACACTATACCACCTAATCACCCACATGAGAGCCTTCAGTGGCATTTCTTTTTCTCATCGTGAAGGCACTTCTTATCATTGCCATATCATTGCCTTTGTTTCTTTTTTGTGCACCCCAATGGTCTGCCTTCCGGTCTTGGTCTCTCTCTGTCTCACTGACTGACAAACTGACTGAATTGTATTTTGCTGGTTGACTGACCAATTGACCACCTAGCTGACTGACTGAAAGGACTGGAATAATGAGTGCTCCCTTTTTTACTCTCGTTTTAGTACAATAATGAGCTGTTTTCCGCTGTTCCTTGGATGATATTTATGTGTGAACAGATTTTACCTTGTATTTCCTCTCTTAAGTGTGTATCGTGCTGAATACTAGGTAGCTAACAGAGGTTTTAAGCCATTTTAATTGGCTTTCCAGACTGCTTAACACGACGTTTGAAGCCTGGACAACTTCGAATATTTTGCAGCCACTGGGTATGTCAAACACAGGTTTCGGTACTCCCAACTCCTCCAATATGGCGCCCGTTCCCATGTTCGCGATGGACTTTGGTTGGTTTGTACCCGCCGGCGATATGTATTCAACTGTGGCAGATCTCACTAAACTAGGGAAAATGTTCACGCAGCCAGGGAAACAAAACCTCTTTAAGGTACCAATTTTATGAAAGGCATCTGCTTAAATTTCGCTCCTATTTCTATCTCCGAAAAAATGTCGGAAATACGTTTCCAGAATATTGATGATTTCGTTCATAGACATCAATCCTTTAAATACCTTGCATAAGGTATTAAACAGCCACCACAAGAAAATACAAGAGAATAGCTCTTTGGCCTTACTTTGGACTCAACACTTAGAACCCCCATAGAACAGAGTTTTGCTAAATATCTTTTATTGCAACCCCCTTTTGGGGGTATCTTGATAGAGTGAATTCGTAAAACCAAAACCTACGTAATCGCAGTCACAATAAGCACAAACAAGGCTATGAACCAGCCACAACTATACTGAAAACAAGCATTCAATGGTTTCAAACCGCGCAGAAGTAATGTAAGTCGAGGACAACATATAATTGATAGGTGAATGTTACGCCTCATTTCGGTATTACTTTTTCAGAACTAAATGCCTCCTTGTTCAGCAATGTTCAAAATTTCATTGCAAGTTAAAGCCAAAGCAAAATGAAATATGCGACTTAAGTTCTAATCTCCCGCAGGCCTGGTCGAACATGAGCTCTCTGCATCTTCCTGTACAAATGAAATTTTCTAAACTTTTTTTTAATGTAAGGACAATACCCTCCAGCTTTCGTTACAAAGCTGAACAACCGATCCAAAAGAATATGCCTATTTTGAATACTGTATAAGCTGTAGAACCCGCTGGTACAATCCTTTGACAAACTGACTGGCTTTGTTGGCCATCTGTACCAAATACTGTAAAGTACCCTGTGATTCACGATTTGAAAAGCAACTTCGCTAATTCATTTTCCAGGAGCAGACAATTCGTCAAATACTGCAACCTGATTACATCACCAGAGGAGGAGAATATCTGTGGGGTGCACCGTGGGAGATGCGTTTCATGAACGGTTTCTTGGTGGTCGGCAAAGCTGGCGGCAACACAGCATTTACGTCTATAGTCCCTGAACTGGAGCTCGGCATGAACATTCTGATGAGTGCCAGCCCCGGAACTTCCTTCCTGCCAGCTGTAGATGCGGCATATTTGGGATACTCTGCTCTCCTCCCCGCCTTAAATGAAACCTTATTCCACCTACAAACAGAAGTGAAAGAATTCCCGATCGATCCCAAACCATTCTTGGGTAAATTCCAAGGCACGTCTCTTGATCCAACCAAGGGCATACAACTGTCTCTGACCTACACAATCTCTGTCAGTAACGGTTTTCTCCTAGCTAGTGACCCCAGTAAGCCCGACCAGGATCTCACATTGTCCTATATAGGAGACCCACTGATACTACGCTCTCGCCCCGCTGTCACCAGTGGGAGCTGTCTTATTGAACACACGGGCTTGGAGTACGGCGTATATTTCAGCCCCCCTAACGGCAATGGGCTGTCTCAGGAGTTCAAATCTACTTGGATGACCTTTACACGAGTTACAGTAGTTTCCAAGGAGTTAAAATAATTGCTTCCAAGGGACTTCAGAAGTGAACTCCAAACGCTTGACTGACTTTATTTGACATTATTCTAGACTAAAACTAACTTTTCTTTTTTGCACCACCAAGCCAACAGGGGCACCCAACGAGCCAAATCAACCAAAAAGCTGTAGAAAGGCATTTTTAAGTACCTTATGGTGTTTGAAGTCTGTTTAAAGTGATGTTTTCATAAGCTAGAAGAAGTTCATCGGTTCGGATTCCCTAGCTGAAATTTTAATTGTCCGAAAATGTTAGGGAACAAAATCTTCCTCATCCTCGGAGACCCAGGGGCAGATAGTCGGGACGGGACAAAGATTCGGGACGAGCGAAAGTTTACAAGACAGTCGGGAGAGCCCCTGGGAACATTTCTTTATCGGACTCGTTCCAGAAGCCATTGAAATCCAGCTTCGTGATTGGGCGGAAATTTTCTGGCAAGGAATTTTTTTCTGCCCAATCGGCGATCAGCTTATATATCGCACTCCTTTCGTGACTCCTTACACCAACAAGTAAGCGGTCAATCTGCTGTCGACCATATTTTTAGTGGTTCCACTTGTCTCGTTCGTTCGACAGATTTATCCTACGAGGAACATTTTGGTGGCAAGGGACCCACAAAACCCAGAAATCCACAAATTAAAATTGAACTCAAGCTACAATCACTTGTAAGGAACTAGAAAAATCAAGATGAAGACCGACCGCAGGCATCCATCCGCGAACAAAAGCATGTAACTCGGTCTCTTTCTCTGGTTAGGATCATTGTTGTTTGGTTTGGGCTTTTTTCTCTGGTTTACGTACGGGCAGTGGGCCACTCCTGAAACTCTTCGGGGCGATGAATTTTCTGTTGCACGGGCCAGACAAGTTTGCCGATCGCGCGAGAAGCACGCGCAGCTCGGCAGTTTAATATTTTGCTCACGAAATCGAACCTTGAAATCACCCGTCTCAGCTCAATTTCGAGAGAAACCACGAAAAGGCCTTAGAGAAAGTGTACAGTTCCACTGTGATCTATTGCAATGTTTTGATTTCATATTTTTGACTGGTATCTGTTGGCCAATATGCTTTACTTCCCAAGGTGTGCATAAAAATGATTGCCTTGCAGTGTTGATAATTGCTAATTGTGTTGCACTGTACATGCAAGATGCATGGTAATTTGCACAAGCTTTACATGAACTCTTTTACCACAGTGGTGCTGAGCTCAGTTAAAAAGTTGATTAAAGTTGTAAAAACATGTTTTAGAGTGGGTTGCAAAGTTTCAGATAAAGTTGTTTACAAGTTGATACAGGATGTTTAGTGTCTTGTATGCACTCTTGTCTTTATAAGGCTCAAGTGTATCCATAATATAACAATTATTAAATTCCATTTTTGCATGATACAGTTGTAGTTGCCGTGACTGCTAACCCAGTGGTACACCAGGAAAGGACTTGAATTCTCCCGTGAGACCACACCAATTTTGGAATGGGTTCTTCCTGTCACTGCCCTTTTCCTTGAAAATTTTTAAAACATGAGAGAATGCTTTCAGTTAATTAAGGAACTATGTTTTCAGTTCCTCACATAATGTAAATGTGTTTGTGCCGAAAGACCCTCGATAACCACCTATTCAGTGACAAATCATTCTCAACTGTACAGTTCACTGTGTCAAACAGTTAGGCTGATACAATGATATGGCTAAGTATATACAATGTATTTAAATTATTATAATTATATATAGTATAGTTAAATTATTTTAAGGTAGGTTTCAAATTAAGGAACACTACAAACTACACATCACCTGAATACAATTACAAAATATGTTAACATGGTCACTCAAACGAGAAAATTTAGTAGCTTCTCAGTAAGATCCCCTTTTAGATAAAGTGGAAACACAAAAAAAAAACAATAAAATTTAACAATGAAATAAAACTAGAAGGGATTGTTATTTCATTTATTTTTTGTTTGTTCAGAAGTTTTCTTGATAGTGAGATGTAACTTTAAATTCAAGTTTCCAATGTCATCTATTTGGATATATATTGTAGTGATTATTTGTCACAAGCCTTATGGCCTCAGAGTTGTTATTAGGTTTTAGAGTAGCTGACTGGAATATAACAGAAGGTGGCTTTTTTATGAGAATTTAAACAGCCTTCAAAAAATGTTGGAAACTTTTCATTGAAAAGCAGGTGGCTCAAAATTTAAAGAAGCCACTTTTTAGCCAGCTGCCAGCACTTCAGGAGAAGCCTACCTTGTACTAAATGAAATTTCGAAATTTCCAATGAGTATACCCAAGATGAAACTACACCCTCAGTTTCAGAGGGGGGTACAAAAAAAATTTAAAATCATTCTTAAAATTTAATTGTCCATCTGTTATCTGCTGGTCTTTCACTTTGCTTTTCTACAGCGGCCCAAAAGGGGCAATCAAAAATCATTTTACCAAAACAAAAATCAGTTTCCCATAACACGAAACAGTTTCTCAAAACACAAACAATTTCCCGAAATACAAGTCAGTCTTAAACACAAGCCCTGTAATGCTACAAAAGGTATCAGGTCAATACCGTACCCCAATTACCATTCAAAACATCTGCCACAAATCTGCTAAGGTCTCAAAAATTATGCTAACTCTACCAATAGTAAGGGAAACATTAAGTGTCTATATACTCATAATTTTTGTAAAATCTGTTTTCATCTTAACATAATACATGCCATTTTCCATTCCTTTCCCTCCAAAAACTGGCGTAGTTCCTATTCGAGTCTTACTCTATAGCCAAGGTAATCACCTATTTCAAAAGCATAATCTGAACTCACATCAACGTCAAAATGGCATCTGTATGCAAGAGAATGTCAGAGTATTGGGAAACTGTTTTTGATTTGATAAATTGGTTTGTGATTTCGGCCTCCG
>JAEMWC010001671.1:0-40000 GCA_016490735.1 Pachyseris speciosa | reverse complement strand
TTTTACTGAGACTACAAATTTATATAAATAATGGCTTTTAAGTGTCTCCAACTGCGGAACCGGATCTGTTGTAAGCTAAGGCAAATGTAAGTATGTGATCATTCTCTAGTAATTATCATATCGCGGTATTTGCACAACCGGATATTCCAAAACACCACATTAAAATAAGTGCATGTAGCCAAAGAAATTTATTCTGTACTAAACATGATTTTGTCAGAAAAAGAAAGTGTTTGTAACTTTGTTTTGACGTAAAAAAAAGTCTTCTTCGCTCAACAAATCTTAAACAAAACTCACTAAAATGCTAAAATAATGAAATCAAAATAATGAAAAATTTTGTCAAATTTTGTTTATATTACATGACAGCACTTCGACGCTGAAATAAAAGAACCCGATCTTTTCTTTATATAAGAAAAGAAGCTGAAGAAAGGATATTTGTCGGATTCCGATTACAGAAAATATCGTTTTGAAATAAATAATACTGACCAGAAAGATATTTTTAGAATTAATTTTAAATAAGAGATTATCGCCCCTGTGAAAGGAATGTACTAATACATTCGTGAGTCTCCAAAGGAGTCTAAATGTCACAAATACATTTACATAGTGAATAATGTTTTATTTATTTATTTTTTTTTTTTTTTTTCATTTTTTGACGTGGGGTAGATAAGAAAATTCACCAGCCCTGAACCTCGTAGCTACATCATTACTGCTTGCTTTAAAAACTACTTCTATTCTTAATTAATAACAGCACGAACCACCGCAATTTCGTTTTGTAAACAGGAAGGGGTTCTTTTCGGATTTCGTTGTTTCCCCTTCGAGCCCTTTTCACCCAATATCCGGCTAGCTCTTGATAAAAATGCGAAAATTGCCAAACTCGTTCTGCTCAGAAGATTGAAAACAAAAATGGCAAGAATACCAAAAGATAGCACATAACTGCCAGACGTAACCCACTGGAAAACGGAATCACGCCACGTAAGGAACTTTGAAATTTCCGATTGTGCAGAGCTAAATGACATTCTAGTTCAGCAAACAAACGCACAGCTTCATTCACACTTGTCACAATTTTAATGGGATTCAGTTCGTCCCCTGACTCTAACTACCAAAGCTCGAACCATAAAAGATTCAATGTTGATTGCACTGAGTGAGAAAGACTTGTGATAATACATCAGTGGTTTAACAGATGGAAATTTCAGTCAGCCCCGCATTCTGTTAGGTCCACTGAGACCCAGTGAATGCGAGGCATTCGCTTCATCCGGATATCCAGGTCAATTAAAATGGAATTTACTAAATAAGAGGGGAACACTCGAGCCATAATCCGCAAACAGAAAGAGCTGTTTTCCTCTCTTTGTAAACCCTTAACCCGAGCCAGTATAAGGTCAAAACTAGTTTGTATGAAGATACTTAATTTGACCACGCGAAAACTTCAAGCTGTAATAATCAGCGCAAGGTGCTCTGCTGATTTCATCTGAATGGTCACACTTCAGGATTTCGTCTTTAGAATAATAGGTATAATCACTTTGTCGAGCATAAACGGTAAAGGACAAAAGCCCTGCTCGATATCTTTGATTTGAATGGTCCGGCACTTCAGTTCAGAACAACCTCGCACATCATAATAAACAGCACCACCGTGCTCAATATAGCTAAGTGGATGACAGTAACGCTTTTAAATCTTTTCACTCAGACTCAAAAGTTATAAAGTTCTGTTCTCTATTATTGCATTTTAATTTTAAGGTTGCAAAACACAATAGACAGCATCACAGGAAAGCGCTGTCCAGTAGCCTTCATTTGCATGGCTACACTTGACTGTCCCTTTCACCCTCGAAGTAAAAGGTCAGCATTCACTTTGAGTTTCCACAGACACCGTTAACACTTAAGGTTAGCGTGGTAAATCCAAGCCTGGTTATGTGCCTTAACGTTTGGACAGTCGGCTAGCCTCGGTGCTCTCGTAAAAAAAGGAAAAAGGAAAAGTTTGTTTTAAACAGGTGTACTGTCTGAAGGACTACTCATTTAACCTAGGCTGGCTTTCATCTGGGATTTCATCTTGTGAAAAGGAAATCTGTTGGCCTCAGAGGACCTCAGAGGAGGACTGTTACAGTCGCTTTGCAGTTACATTGTAGCAAACACAAAGCCCTAGAGTGACCGCTAGTAAAAAGTTGCTACTTGAAACCTTGCTAGCGTTTCATGACAGTGAATTGAAGTACAAATAGCTGAACGCAATGTCGGCTTTCGGATATAAACACTAGTTAGAGATTAGCCTTTTCTAACACGCGGACAATTCTTTAAGTCTGTGACTTTTCGACTAACACCTATTGGAGTCCTATTGAGAAGTACATTCCTTAGCCTTTTTTGCGAACTCAGACAGATTTCCGGTTGCTATACCAGCTTATACGTTCCTCAGTGTAGTACTAAAAAGTATGCTTTGTGTGGTACCTCTGAATTCTTAGCACGTGTAACTATTACCCAGCGAAGACAGTTCCTTCTATGGACTTCCATCTTCAGCTAGGAAGATCGGAGCTCTTCGCTGAGAATTGATCAATGGAAATGAAAGAAACTGAGAGGCACCTTCCGCAGCATTCTCCGTTTCCCGACTTTCAGCGTAAATTGTTTAATTGCCGAGACTTGTCAACTCTCAGCCTCCACACCCTTACTGCTACTATTGGAATGTTTCAATGTTGTAAATGAGTAATAAAAAACACGGTCTTTGCCCAATATCTTCAAAAGGAAGTTGCTATCTTTATCAAATTTCCTAAAGAGACTTCTCGATAACAGTAGTTTTATTGTCAATATATTTGTTTTCCTGGGGTATGCCTACGGGAAGTTTTAAAACGTTCACCTTTCAGCCTTTGATGCAAACGCTGCCGATTAATCAAATCATGCGGTTCGTGCTTCGCCGGATATTACGCTGCAATGTGAACATTTAAATGAAATTGGCTGTTTCGGCAATGAAAGGTATACAACAAAAGTAGAAAGAAGTCGAGGTATAAACACTTCTATTTGCTCAATAGTGTCAAACGCTAAACAACGGTAAACTGGCCATAAATGAGTCTTGTACCCCGCTAGAAGCGCGGAAGATGAAAAATGAAAAACTTTCCGTACTCAGGGTTGTCAAGAAGCCCAAACATTCCCGAGCACCCTCCTACGCTGAAGAGCCGCATTTCAATCATATTTGCATTTATTGACAATAGCTCTCGAATCAATGAATTGTTGCATATAAGAACCAACCGATTGAAAACAATTCAATGGTTTCGGCACACAACAATCCTTGAGAGAAATACCCTAATTATGTCACTTCTAAGAACCTGCTCTTTAAGAAATTGAAAATTGCCCAGACCTATCCGGTGTGATAGCCAAAGGCTCTCGAATTGTTTCGCCAGCAAGAAAGCGGCCCTTGCATTTCTGAAACTGGGAGAAATAGTCGCTGAGCCATGACAGATTAACAAACGAATGTTTGCATATGTGTAATCTGTTTTGTACTCTATTGTCCGCTGCGTTAAGAGACGAACTTTAGAGAATTATACTGTAATACGCGGTTTACTCTAGTCCAGGCTATAAGTATTTATTTTTCAAATGCCGCCATAAACCACCCACTCATGCTCTTGATCCTAGCTTCTTTCAACGATTTCGTCATCCAGAACTTTCGCTGAACCGTACGTGACGATACAACACAATCGATGTTTTATCTCTGGATATAAAATGCTTATCTCGTAAAAAATTACCACTTGACGCCTTCCGTCAACTAGGAATATTCAAAGCTAACCACCATGCAGCGCCATTTTGTCACGTTATTAAAAGTTATTCGAGCTACCGAACAATATAAAACTTAAATCTTGTTTCTTCGAGGACGGAGACCTTGGACCAGTCACAATTTGCTTCGCGATTGCGGCCGCTGTCACATACATTATCAACTTCTATTTCAAGTTCTCGCAGAGTCGAAAGGCTCAGAGTTTCCGTTTCCAATGTCTTGCAGCTGGTAGCAAAGCTTAAATTTTCGCTCATTGCTTCTTCGTCAACCTCGGGCGGTTGCTTGAGCGATGTTTCGCCATCATTGAGAAGGCAATCTGTCTCGCAAGTGCAACCGAAGGTCTCTCCGCTTGTCGACGTTTTTTCCACGTCGCTTTGTCTCGTGTCCAGCGAGCTCTCTGTTCGCTCAAACTCGGTGCTCGCGCCGAGATGACATGACTGGTTGCTCTGTTTGAGTCTGTCAGGCGTCCGACCTTTCGGCCGAAAATCCGAACTGATTGCACTAGCGGCTGAATTGCTCCGAGAATTCTTAAAAGCACTCATGTTGTAATACATTCTATTGGCCTCCACGTTCGATATCGCGTCAACATGAAGATGCGGTATACTATTTTCGCCGAGCACTTCAGCATGAAGCTTTCGACTGGCAACCTCTTGATGGTGAAGTTCGCTGCGCGCGTCTTGGAAAGCTCTTGATATCATTTTGGCTAGGCTCTTTGCCTCGTTGTTGCTTTTACACAAGACAACGTTGCACTCCACCGATTCGGATTTCGTTCCCGGCTGATAAGTAAAGAAGAAGATTCTTTGTTGCGCTTTAAAAACTCCACTAAATCTGATCCGTGGCAACAGAAAAACCTTTTCCTCGTCCTCCGTACTGTCCCTGTCCCTCAAAGATAATTCCTGTTTTGTCAGTTTCAACGAGTAGTGGTCCATAGATTTCAACGCGGACTTCTTCGTCGTGAAAATGGCTTTAACAGTTTCGCAAATTTCCGAATGACCCGGGCTCCACAGCTTTTCACAGCCCAGGTATTTCACCGTGTAAGTTGGCGTATGAATGTTGAAGTCTACCCTTTGGTAATCCCGAGCGGCTTCTAAACCGTTAGATCGTGATCGAAGAGGGCCACAAAGAAACCTAATCATGTCCCGAAGTTGTCGTGCTTTGTAGGTATTTGGTCAGTGGAGGAAGCTTAATCTTGCTGCTCTCGGCATGTTGCGTGTTTAAACTCAAGAGGTTTCCATCGTTATCGCCAACCATTAGACCCGAGTCGATTCCATGCTGCGTCGATCGATCAGCACGATTTTTGTAGTCGAGAGTCGTCTTCTTGAGCGGAATGAAGCCGACGAAGAGGTATTCCCGGATCACGCACTGAAATCGAGACTATTGACGGTAGTATGATATGCAAACTCGCCACTCAAACCAGAAACCTTTGCCTGTCTTCAAATCGATTTGTGTCCGCTTCCGCAGACAAAACAATGTATCTTCTGATAGCGCTCTCGCGGTCCTTAATTTGTCCCGTGTGTATTTTCACGCAAGTTCTTTTCTTCGCGATTAGTAGTCCCTTCAGAGCTTCAAAAAAGCCGTGTTACTGTAATCGAATTTCGCGATAATAATCGAGAGATGTCGATGACATGACATGGTTTAAATTAATAATAACATTTCGCTCCAGTGCGCTCGTTCTTCGTGATTGCATAAAGAGTATTGTTTACGACCAAAATTTATTTAAGCGCCGATCGCTTAGTTTATACTCAGGAGGTGTAATCCCTTGGGACATGTAAAAAGATACAGTAAGCTGACCTGCTCCTTATGACTGTTCAGTTGAAAAAAAATCCCTTTCTTGTGTTACAAAGTGACACAAGTGTCGCTCGTCTGGATTGTTTTGGAGCAAATCAAACAGCCCTAATCACTATTTGCATTATATTCCAGCTGTCAGTATGAGTTTGTGCGCGTGACAATCCACTCCGCCAGTGTTGAATTTACGTCATTTGTATATCGACTTACACGCTGGAGAATCCGGTCAGAGTTTCCTCTGCAACAATGATCGGGAGAACACTCGAATTTTCAAAGCTGCTTGATGACGGGACAAACAATCAACACGGATCAAGCACCCGCGTCAATTCTGCATACATTTCAACATATTTGCGGTGAAATAACATCACCTTGGAAAGCGATAGCCGCCTTCCAATATCTCGATGCGTGACCTGAGAAAACGATCATATAAAATAGATCAAAATAAGCATTTTCTTCATTATTGACCAGACGTTAAGTGGGTTATTTACTCATTTCTCGACGACAGACATGGAACTGGTTACCGTATGAGTTTATTGTCCTGCGCAGAATGTGCAGATATGCGTGTTTCGAAACATCTGCTTGGATATATTAATTGACAATTTATGCGATGCATTGAATAAATAAGCTTGGAGTTGCAAAAAATGATATTTTCTGACACTGTAGTGTCTGCTTTGAACAGCATGTGGCGTGAGGCATTCAAAACAACAAGAGACACGGCACGCTATCCCCGTCGTTAAACCGCTGACAAGTATTTATTTAGATACGTTTTTCATGAAATCGCAAATTACAGTTCCCAGGAGCCCGGGGGGATACTCCCAGAAAATTTGGGTGGGGTGTGCGGCCCGCTTCCTGAAACCCTTACCCTATTTCAGACCAAAATCTGCGATTTCCCTTACCCTATTTCAGACCTGACCAAAAATTTGATACCCTATTTCAGACCCATTCACGTACACAGTCAGGGCGTAAACATAATTTAAAGACAATAAGAAGGGCTTTTGTTGATGGTGTTATCGTCTAATGATGAAGAAGTAGCTTCTTCTACAAAAACACTCAATTCAAGACTATAGAGTGCACAAACCATACCCTATTTCAGACCAAAATGGTCAAAATTGATACCCTATCTCAGACCACAATGGCTAAAAAACCATACCCTTTGGGGCCGCCCATACCTATATAGCCCAAATAAGGGAGACCCCCCCCCCCCCGGGAGTTCATCCGGGGATAGCTTTCCTCCCGGATAATTATTCTGTTTTGTTTACATGCGTGGTTTCATGGCAGCATGCCTAAAAATAAAGTGTTGCCCTGGAAGGAAAACGTCGCTCGGAACTTTTCCAGTGAAGGCTGTTCACTTGGCCAGGAGCATGGGCTCCTGACATGGAATTTCACCGTCACGTTTCACCCTGGACAACCTTTTTCGAGCCAATAATTTGGGTAGGGATGAATAGGCCTACCTCCTAATGTATTCAAAGAAATGTTTTTTTTGTTTGTTTTTTGTTTTTTTGTTTTTTGACGCACGAACAAATATAAGACTTTTTGGTGTAAGATTTCAGGGCCCTAAAATTTTCAATTCATTAAATATCAATAATCAAAGTGCTGCTACTATATCTCTTTTAAAAACAAGAATGAAAACATTTTTTCTTAGCTGATTCACAACTTGTAAATAATTCTTGATCATTCTTGTTTTTTGCTGCCTTTTGTCTGTTTTGTTTTGCTTGCTTTTTATCCTAATTATGTTTCAGTGTGATTTCGCCGCCTATTTATGCTTTGTATTCAGTCTTATGTTAATGAGGGAGCTCATATAATAGGTCCCTAGGTTTCAATTTGAGCCTCCTCGCCAGGAAAATACCTTTAATTAATTTACTTACAATTGACGTCTCTTTAAGTTTATCTCTAATTTTTGTAATATATTGAATATCTGTATTTTTTTTCAGCCCGGGGTGAACTTAGGCCCAGTTCAAACGTCGAACTTTTCATGCGCCGAATCAAATGTCTATTTTGGTCGACCCAAATAAATTAAAATTCGACGTTGATTCAGAGGTCGAATTAAATGCGTCGAATTAAATGTGACTCTTGATGTTTTTCCGGAAATACATTGAAATAATTTAGGCATTAGATTCGACACATGAGAAGTTCGACGTTTGAATCAATGAAATTCGACGATTTGATTTGGGTCATGAGAAGTTCGACGTTTGAATCAATTAAATTCGACGAATTTGATTTGGCTCGACCCAACCATTAAATTCGACCGAGCGACCCAACTATTAAATTCGACCGGCTCGGTCGAATTTAATGGTTGGGTCGACCCAAATCAAATCGTCGAATTTCATTGATTCAAACGTCGAATTTCTCATGCCGTATCAAATGATTTGATTTGGCGCATGAAAAGTTCGACATTTGAACCGGGCCTACTCCGGTTGTTTGTTTTGTTTTGTTTTGTTTTGTTTTGTTTTGGTTTTTTTATCATTGCCCACCATTAATTGCATTACTTGATAAAGGCCCCCCATGTTTCCATCGCCTTTTGTTGAAGTGGGTGTTTCAAAAGCCTCATTTACATGAAAGTAATTTGCCTTCAGTTTCCTTCTTTGCTGCGTTCTTTCTTTTTCTTTTTTGCCGGAGTTTGCTTGTTTGCTTGTTTGTTTGTTGTTTGTGTTACTGTCCCAAGCGTTTTGATATTGGGAGTTTCTGTCCGGTTTATCCAGTTCCTCTATTCCTGTTCACAGACTATCGTTCTCTAAATAATTCCAGTGATCCTAATCTTGTGCCTTGTAATCGTCAATCACGCATGGTTGCTCTTGTTAAATGAAATTAATGTCATTTATTTATTTCATTCATTCGTCTGTTTGTTCATATATTCGTTTTCAAGAAAATAAATTAAAGAGTTGATTTTACGTGCTTTTCAGAACGTCTGAACTCTTCGATTAAAATTCCCGATGTATAAATATCAAGTACTGACGTATTGAGTCCGAGCTGCTACTTATCCGCCCAAAAATGCCTCAAGGAACAAGCGGAATGGGAACAACTGGGCCGTCGTCAACTAATTTTTCCGTTTTTGTCAGCGTCTTTGTAACTACTGTAGTCAACGCTAAATCCAACCAATTAAGGTAAATTTGAACACAAACAATACATACAAAGTCCGCTTGTCTCAACTGAAGAACTGTAGTTCTTTCAAATTTCAGGTTTTGTGAAAAACATAACCTTTTTTTTCTTAAACGTGAATACGACGTGAGTGCTGACGTGTAAGGAAACCACAACTTTATTAGCTGCCCCGTTAATAGAATCAGCGAGATAATTACTTCGATCATTATTTTAATATTGTCAACAGCTGAATTAGACAGCTTCAAAGCAGTTTTTGTAACGTTAATGCTCTCAGCTCGAGTTTCTAAACTTCCTTCTGGTTTCTGTGTAATGTGCGTTTTATTGTAGAGTCTCGAACTCGATACAATGCGATATTACACTGCAAAATGCCGATAAGTGTTATTTTACAAATTTTCCATGAATTTTCCGTCTTATGTTTAAATCATTTGAATTTTCTCTAGTGGTCCGCTGTGGTCATGGTCATCATGAATAACACCCAACAGCGCGATTTCGTGCGCATGAGCCCAGACAGATTGTATGATTAAAAACAAATTAATTATAATCAAGTGTATTAACCATGCAGACATTTTGACAGGACGGATCAGCTATTTTAGGAAAATTTTATCCACCCAACTGAACACTCATCAGTTTAGATATCCTCTAAAGTAGGACTTCATAGGTGGTTCTAGCGAAAATAAGACCTGCTAAAGAACGTTTCTGTTGAAAGCATTAATGAAACTCTTACTAACAGAGACTGAAGTGAAGGCTGTTGAGAAGCACTTTTCTGTGGTGTGGTTATCATACTTTGCAAGGTAAGAGCAACACCTTATCTTAAGCAAGTAAGCCGATGATCTTGTCTCCTACAGTTTGATGTCCTATGTTCGCAGAAACTTCAGTCCATAAGAGCCATGTCACTGATTAACCTGAGTGCATGATACGTGTTCTGATGTGGCTTGTGTCCCGTTATGTGTGAGTGATATATATTTCATAAATGGACAAATAGCACAGGCCATGTTCATCTAAGTCGGATATAAGTGGGGTTTCAAAATTTATACTGATGCATTGTGGTAAACCGGCGAGCGCCAACCGATAAAACCATGGAATCCCACCTTTGATCACACAGAAGCCGTGATGCCAGAAAATGAGGAAAAAACGGTGACCATTCAGTAACACTACTTTTACCATTTCCCTTTGTAAGGAGATTTCAGACTAACGGTTGAACTTGGACGACAAGGTCAAACCAGTTTGTACCAATCGTGTCAATTTATCCGACTGAACAAACTTCTACAATGCTAAAAATACCCTCTACCTTCAATGGACACTTGCCAAAACAGGGGCACCCAACGAGCCAAATCAACCAAAAGCTGTAGAAAGGCATTTTTAAGTATCTTATGGTGTTTGAATTCTGTTTAAAGTGATGTTTTCATAAGCTAGAAGAAGTTCATCTGTTCGGATTCCCTAGCTGAAATTTTAATTGCCCGAAAATGTTAGGAGACAAAATCTTCCTTTGAGAAAATGCAAGCTGAAATGAACTTTCCACAAACTTTCTAGGGAACTATTTTCTTTCCGAAAATGGTAGCTGACGTTTTTGTCTGCCAAAAACAGCAATTACGACCTTAGGGGCTATGATTTCCCAATTGCGAATCTTTTAGGCCACGTTTTTAGTTACGAAAATCTGAGTGCACTCTTAATCGACGCCGAAAGCCCAAGACGAACTACCCTCCACCGAACAGATATCTACCGAAACTTGTCGTTGGGTGCCCCTGCCAAAAGAAGTTCAGTGAGGACGTGCTTAGTTCATTCATGACTTACAATTCAGCTTACTCGTGATTCTTTTACCACATATCCAGCAACCGTGCAGACCATACCATCAGGAGCTATCGGCCGAATAGTTACACCCAGTGACACTGAATAATCAAACACAGTTACTAGAGTTGCCTTACCATAGCGCTACATGGGAGCCTTGCTTCCGGAGGGGGTCGCAGCGCAAGCTGTGGAGCCTTGATTCCAGAAAGGGTTAAAGCAAGCTGCGGTTGACTTTAAAGTTACTTTATATGATAATTAAGTGAGTTTATTCCAGTATTGATTATGCATCAGTGCGTCGCTTGGCCTTCAGTAAAAAGTTCACCCCCTTTCGAACAAAAAACAATCGTAGGGTTTTCAGATTAATTCTAGCGTCTGGCAACAAAACAATGGAATTTGAAATGTAGTCGAATACAGCATTTTTTTATAATGACTTCTTACAGCCGTGCATGTGCTCCAAGTAATGAAACATTTAACCAAAAGGAAAATTCTGATATTTTCCCAAGGGCTCCAAATATGTTTAATTAAGAGTATACAAAAATACAACGCACGCGTGTGTGGCCCAAAATCTCACTGGGACATCTGCAAAAGTAGTATCTATTTCCTATGCTAGTCAATGTTTTATTCTGCGCCCACAACATTTAATTAAAATTATGGCTAAAAACGAGGTCGAAAAGGGTCGGTGAAAAATCGACACCGATTAGAGCTACAGTTAGATGAAACAATAATATCCCAAGACGCATTTCCAGACAATTCAACTGTTGCTGAGTACTGGGAAAATTGATGATGATAAAAGTATCAATTGCACTCAGCAACGACGATATCGATCACAGAAACGTCAGGACACACATGAAACAACACACAAATAGAGATCTCGCTTACAGTTTGATGTAGGCCCGGGATTTAGGACGTGCTTACATTTTATACAGCTTCTCAATTCCCCCGTCTCCTTCTCATACGCCTTCCCCCAACTCATCCTCTATTTTTCGCCCATTCCTATGATCCCAAAACATATTTTAGGCAAGGGATATCCATTTGTTTAGCTGTCTTGAATCCAGAAGACTTGCTGACCTGTTGATAACTCCGGCTCTTTTATTGATGCACGAGATTGAATCTCTTCATGAATTGTAAACACGTTATATAGTTGAACATGGGCAGGCTTGTAACCAGGGAGCTTATAAATTCTAATACAAACAGGTTATCAGAAAGAGTACAGAGCTCCACAAGTCAAAGACCGTTTGCTTTCCTTATACGTGAACCAACAAGTTTGGTCACACAGTCTCAACTGGTTGAAAATATTTTCGTTGCAAACTGATTTGATCTCTCACTTCGTCAATCCCCGAAATGAAAGTATATAGGCCAGGAAGGAAGCAAAACAAAAGCTTGTTACCAGCAACTGATTTCACATTGGCATGGCCAGAATGGGCACGTAAATATTATTTGATGTTTATCTCAAGAATGTCTGACAGACGGATACAAGTGAATTTAAGGTACTGCAACGGGTGTGAAATGTCAAAGTCTGGAAAGAAATCAAGAATTTTTCAAACATATGTAGAGTCGGTATCCCGTGGCCTTGACCCTCTTGTTGTGCATCCGAATGTGTGGCTTTAACAATGTCGGGTCCGCACGTATTTGAAGTCTGACAAATAAAATGAGGCCAGTTCTTAGTACTCTTCTACCACAATCGGTCGCCCTAAATTTTCTCTTCTACTGGTGAAATGCTAAATTTTAACTGTTCAAACGGAACACGACACAATTCATCAGCACTTTTGAGACGACGATTTGTCAGAGGGTGATAAAGGCGTCTTTCTTCAGTTCTGTTTAAGATGTTCAATTCAACTGGAACTTTATTCAAGGAATTTTTTATGCAACGTGGCGGGTCTAGAAAATAAAACGTTATGACTGTGTTAGATAGGCCAGCGAACAGACGCGCTACTCGTAAGCTCTTCAAAAGTGTTGGGTGTGGGGTGTCCCATCAGCAGCACCATCAATATTGTGTTGGTGTGGATTTGACCGTTTACACCCTTTCTGGTATAACCTACTGATGAGTTTTCTGTTAAACGTCAAGTCATTATTTCCACGTTTTTGTTTTTCATTTAATTGCCAATTTATGTAGCTTTGTCGAGAGAATAGACTGTGTATGCAAGTATACTGTCAATGACAGTTAACATAGACATAGGGGAAGTTATTTTTACACAAATTGAGCGGGTTAAGAAACTCTCAGACAAAGCTCTTCTCTTCCCGCCCACAAGCTTATCTCACCCCGTCTTTTAAGAATGTGCTTGCCTTTTAACAAACGGTCCAATAAATTCTGCGAACACATCATCTAACGCCCAATGACTCTAGCAAACTTATGCTTCCCGACAGCCGGAATTTTCAGCAAAGCTAGTACCAAAGTTTATTCTTCTCTGTACTTTGAAAGACAGTGTCAAAGGCATTGTGCCAGTATTGTCTCAGATAAATATGATCATTCACCACATTTGACACAAGTTTGATCCTTACATTTGAAATAAAACATACAAATGCTCCATTTAAGCTAGGGATTTGCACATTGACTACCGGTTGTTGGATTTAGACTGTGTGGCCGTGAGTCATATCCAAAAGTGGGTTTTGAATGATCAGAAGGAAGCTTTTGAATGCTTAATGAATTCATCCCCATTAAGAGTCTCTCAGAAAGGAACTTGTATTGATTTGTTCTCTTGGGTCTCTTGTGAACACTTAGTGCCAACACACGTCCATAGATATTTCTGCAATTCGCAACTCGATGGTAACTTGTCAGGCTTTGAAGTTTGTGTTTTATGTTTTACGTTAACAGTTGCAGGTAAAATAGCTATCCAACAATAAAGCAGGGCGAGACTTTTTGCTTTTCCTTAGATCTAGCAGAGATTTGCCTGTGACCGCTCATTTAAAATTCCGACCACTGCTAATCAGTAACACGTCAAAATTTTGCAAGACACTTAAGTCAAGTCGACAAGGATAGATGCATGGCCACCCAAAGACCCACCCAAACTCACAGTGACTCACTCACGGTGACCGAAATAGCTTTTTTATTACAAATGATTATCACAAGATTATCCCAGAAGTGACGATACTTTTTAGAATTTGAATGAATTTGGGGGACTCTGCCTCAAAATTAGATTATCATTCGAGAAAATTGTGTGCATTTAACCCATAGTTTGACACAGTCTCCAAGTTTTTTTCTCGGCCCTAGACATTGCATTAGTGACCGTCAGATCATGATTACGTCACTTAGCAAGTGTGCTTATTCCTGGTCTTTATGGCATCGCAAGGAGATAACAATTTCTGCCAGAATTAATAAGATAGGTCTTTGACTAATGATAATTTTGTCAGCTGTTCAGTTGATGACAGAGCTTGTTAAACTATTCGATTGAAAGACAACGATTTTTTTCTGGACACTAACTCTGACGTGTATAAAAAGAACTTCTCATCAGCCCAGAACACGACAACGGCTCTAACCTCTCCCAAGAAAGTAAAACAAAAAGGCGTCTGTCGTAGGAAGTCTGTAAGAACTCAGATCAAAGATCAAAGCGCGCAACCACACAAATACTACACTGCTCAAGCGATGCTATTTGACGTTCCACAAAATAGCACGTTACGATGAACGGAGAGAAGTTAATCTAACAGTCCAGTAGATCCTTAAAACGTAAGCGCGTTGGTGGGTGGACTTCCAAGTGGAACTTTATTCAATCAGCATCGAGAGTTTCCTTCCAAGCATTGGATAGCATCTCTTCACATCCTATGAACTGCATCTCGTCTTATTGGGATATTGATACATAATTGCTTGTTTGTAGTTTAAATGCTGTGGTTTGTAAATTAGGCAAAAAAATAGACTAATTTTAATCAACATTAATTAAGAGCCCTTTAAAAGGGATGCTATCTCATTTTCACGTCGCCAAAAAATCCCAATTATTCCATTTCGGTGAGATCTCAAAACACCTTTCCTCTCCAACGCCAACATAGAATCATCCTATAACAATGTTACCCTTCTGCCTATATTTCATGGTCAATTATTCCAAGCACTTTCGTTGTGTTAGTCAAGCCTTGTCGGCTGACATCACAGAACCGTATCTAGGGATCTAACCATAAACACCGGTTAAGCGGGTTTTATCCCTCGAAACAATCAGAAAAGGAAATTAAAATTTACAGCAATTATTATCTTTCGACGATCTTAAGAGTTAGCCTGACTTTGACAGGCGGTCCACAAAAGGGAACTTTTCTAACATTACGAGAACTCCAGAAAATGTAAGTTTCTCGGTGACTGGAATTTGTAGCAGAGCTACTGCCATAGTTTCTCCCAACAACTCTTATCAGTTTATTACTGGAAGACGATCTCAACGATATTGTGCCAATAATCTGCCAGATAAATACGATAAATACCCCCTTAAAACATTTTACATAAGCAGGACCAGACATAAGTTAAATCCTAAGATTTGAGGCAGGACCCATATTAGCTAGCAAGCTTTGTGTGTTGACTACCTTTGATGGATTTGGATTCTGTGGGGCATATCCTAAAGTGGGTTTTAAGTGATCAGTTGGAAGCATCCGGAAAAATATAATTTTTAGTCAATATGACGGTTTATTGAATTCATCCTAATTAAAAGTCTCTCAGAAAGGACCTGGGGAGCAGGGATGGCGCAGTGGTGAGAGCACTCGCCTTCCACTAATGTGGCCCGGGTTCGATTCCCGGAATCGACGTCATATGTGGTTTGAGTTTGTTGTTGGTTCTCTTCTCTGCTCCGATAGGTTTTTCTCCGGGTTCTCCGGTTTTCCCCTCTCCACAAAAACCAACATTTCCAATTCCAATTCCGTCTGCTTGTAAAGAGCATTTGATCATATACACATGGAAAATGCGCTATATAAGTTCTAAATTATTATTATTATTACCTGGTATGTATTTTTACTCTTGAAACCCTGCATGCCAACCCACCTGCGAGGCCAGAAAACATATATTAAGATTGTCAGTCTCGGAACGTTCTGCAGTTTGGCAATGCGGTATACTAGAATATGCGTTTTACTGTTTTGTGTCAACTGTTGCGGGTTAAATCCTTATCCAACTTTTGACAGGATATAGCAGAAATTTGTCTGACTGCGCAGTTGAAATTCCGTCCATTGCTGGCATTCTTAAGTCAAAATTCGTACGACACTAAAATCAAGTATATGTATGAGTTGGCCACCCAAGGATTATTCTTTACGTTCCACACGTTGTTATATAAATTGAGGGTTTTGATGAAGCGAATATAACTTAATGATATGTGTTCAGTTAGTCAAATTACCTGAACTTTACCCTAAGATATAAATTTTCTCCCTTTCTGTGAGTATCGCACAGTCATGTCGTGCAACTGCTTTCTAAATTGTTATATGTTAATTAATCTGCTAATATTCCAGATACAACAGCAACAACAGATTTTGTATGCATTTGTCTCTAATAATTAGATTATAATGTTGTATCCATTAATTAACCAGCAGTTGGACAGTCTCTTGAATCGACCCTTTTGAGGGCCAATACAGACATTGCATCAGTGACCATCAGTTGCAATGCCAGGGCACAAGTGTGCCTCTCCCTGAGTCTTAAGGTCCCGCAGAAACATCAATATTTTTATCTGATTGTCTACTAGAAAAAACGCATCTGCATCTGCTTTCAACATGGCAGTTTTCACAGCTGTTCAGTCGATGAGAAGTCTTGGTAAACTGTTTGGATAAAAGGAAACACTAGAACTAACCTTTTTGCAGAAAACAAACTACCCAAGGTACCGGAACACGACAACGTTTTAGGATTGTAAGACATTTCAGAAGAAACACGGTACAGTAAAAAATGGAAAAACGTCACTCATTAGGCTAAAACAAACAGCTAGCAATCCAGTGGATTGGAAAAACTTAAGCGCATTGAGCGGGTGGACCTTTCATTGGAGGTTTAATCATCATTAACATCTTTCTTCCTTCTTCTTTGAAGGATCGTCTTAAGGCAATGTGCCATCATTGTGCCTAAACTAAACCAGTTATATTTCACATATGTACGGTCGGTACATCCAATGACATGCCGGCCCCATCTTGGTGTGTGTTATATTGTTTGAATGTGGTTTTAAATGATGTGGGCGTTTGTGGCTGATATCGGTATTGAACTGGATCCAGCATGAGGAGGAGGCTCTTGTGGGGGAGTACATTTACATATGAAAAGATTCCCCGGTCCCGTGCCTCGTGTGCACGCTATTTCCAGCTCATTACGGAGAATTCGAAAAAGGTCTATTGGCTGGGCGGCTCAAGCAACGGTTAACAATCTTTGAAAATTCGTGAGTTGTCAATCAACTGAGACTCTTGGAAATAATTCATTTCTAGTTATTGTTTTTCATGGAAAAGTACATTGTCTGTGAGGTAGTCGATGTGGTACCTCTATCTGTGAGATCAGTAGTGGGTGTGAATCAGAGCCAGTGACGACAGCCTCTCGTAGCTTGTTTCTTGCTGGTTCTGATAAACATGTGCAACCGTCTAAGGGTAATGGCACTTCTTTCAGATTCGTTGGCTGGGATGGTACAGCAGATTTTTAGCGGGACATAAGGATTTGGATACATGTATCTATCGCACTCTTTCAAGGCTTTTGCAGGTTTGCAGGGTCCGTCCACTTTAGGTTTTGAACTGTATCTGAATCATCATTGCTAAGTGCTTCTCAGCCGAGAATGGTGATTCGATTTAAGTACCATGTTGCAACAATACTGCAACATAAGGAGGGACATCATTACTATGATAGAGAGCCTCGATGTTCTCGAGACGACAAGTCTCTTAGCAATTTTTAATTAATCTCTTCAGAGCCACACAAAACGGCTCTTTTCAGGGACAAAACATAAGGAAAAATAGCTGCAGCGCCGTGTGTAATTAAACTGCAGGGCTGTCACATTGTGTTAATAAAATAAGCTGTCTCACTTTCTAGTAAACAAAGCTAGAACAATTTTTCGGATAGTTTTTGTGCACTTTATCTCCGTTTTGATACATTTATGAATTAAGACAAACAAGGTGAAGAAGAAAGTCTGGAAATAAGTTTGAGTGATTTGAGTAAAAGCATGTTGTTGCTAATATTTAATGAATGAAACTAGCGAAGCAAATGATACATCTTTACGTATGCTTTCAGTAAGATTACGGCGATGTATTGCTTGGTAGCTCCAAGATGGCCGCTTGCTATTCCTAACACACGTATCTTAGCTCCTAAAAATATGGTGGTACTGTATGACGTTATAGAACAAGATAATGGGAAACGTTAGCTCAGACATTGTGTCCAGGAAAATTGGATTATTACAAGTTATGTTCATAATGGTAACAATTATCATAACAAAGTAAGGCGATGATCATTCACATCGTCATTCTTTAATCCTCAGTGCAAATATATGATTTTCATATATTCATTCTTGCAAGTTTATTTTCCCATGAACTTTTGAAATCCAGTTACATGGGATTAAAATATTATAACAGACATTAACGACTTACGATGACATCAAAAATTTCAAATTCAACAACATAGCGCTCTAAAGCGGCCTTCACACGACAAACAAATGTTGGCCAACTCGCATTGGCAAACTCAAGTTGGTGCGTGTGAACGACGCAACAACATGTTGGCAAACTGTTGGCGACGGATAGAGCTTGCCTCTATTCTCGCCAACTTTTTTTATGTGTTGGCAAACTCACATTTGACGTGTGAACGAATGTGGACGTGTGTTTTTCACTTTTAACCAATCAAAATTGGCGCTCTCTTCACGTGATTCGCAAGACACTTCACAAAATAGCGGAGGAAATAGTCCGACCGTCCGACAGGACTTTTCAGTTTATCGATGAAATTCAAAACAACCCAGACTTGTGGGATATGTCATCAAATGGTTATAAAGATACCAGAAACATTGAACCATTGATACTTGGTAAAGATAAAGATGTAATAATTCGGGAAAATTGCGGGGAAGAGCACAAATGCATTGTTTCCTCTACGGTCCGCTCGGCTTGTTTACAGTGTTTATATAAAACAGGTTGCTTGTGAAAAGCGAATAAAGGTCCCAAAATATTTTATCTGGACACGTCAAATATGTTTAATATTCATTGAAAACTATAAACATATGAAACAGGACACAGTATTGCAAGATAGAGAACAGGTTTGGCCATATAGGATCGCATAATGTTGCTCGTAAACTCGATAACAAATATGCATGAAAGCAAGCCGTGAAAGAAAAACTCATCGCAAGATACCTCAAGGTAAGGGCTAACTTCTCGCCGACTGGGATACTCTGACGCATGTTAGTGTCCTGTTTCTGTATCTGTGGCTTTATCATTTCCAAAAGCTCATTAAAGCAAATTTCATTCATCCGCAAAAAATTTTTAAATGCCATTGGATTCTCCGCGCGAAGCTCTTGCACGAGTGTATTGTACACGCAAAGGCGGGGATTTCTGGCAATATACCGTTTAGTCCATATCTTTCTATTCTTCCATCGTTTTCTGTTTTTTCTCCGGCGAAGAATATAAAACAGTAGCAAGTACCTCCGTGTGTGCCATTGCACTACGGACACCATAGTTGCGAGTATTGGCTTGTGTTGTTATGACGTGTGTTTGACGTATGAACACACGAGTTGGCCAACTTTTTGGTGTTCGCCAATGCGAGTTGGCCAACAGTTGTTTGTCGTGTGAAGGCCGCTTAAAACAAGCCAAACACTATTGAACTTTTAAAAGCGTCACTAGTTCTTCATACGAGACCTAGAAAGAAACGAATAAAACTTACACGAATGCGAAACAGATTCCGTACCCTTTTTTATCAAGTAAAAATTATAGTCTGGACTAGGCGCGCATGGATCAATCCGAGCAACCATAGTAAACTGGAAGGCTCCAGTTCCTAACCAGGTTGGCCAACTATTTTTGACAATCGTCACCACTGTAAGGCGTACCTGTCTGAGGTGGTTACCTTCAGTTTGGCTGGTCCCCTACGATATATTTATTACAACGCTAAAGCAACAAACGTAACACTATAAATCTACATCAAATTGTTATACGTAAATACTTATACTTATTATATAAAGACCAATGAAATGCCAGATGAGTTTTCACACGTGAAAAGATCGCCATGGCTATGGTTTCATATAATAAATCGCGCCGCCTTCTGCAGCGAAAATGAAATGGTTTGGTATTTCATTGGTGCTTATAAATAAATGGAATATTACGTGGCCGTATTTTTATGCTTGTTATATTCGTGTAACATGGATTACGAGAAGCATATTAATATTTTTCAACACTCGAAGAGAGAGAAAATTCATACCTCCTATATTCACAGCTTGAACTAATTAAAGATAAAACAAATTTATTGCAAAGGACACATTGATTTTCCCACTTTTAGAAGAAAGTTAACTAAATCTCGTAGGGGTACTCCCAGAGAAATTGGGTGGAGGTGTGCGGCCCGCTTCCTGAAACCCTTACCCTATTTCAGACCAAAATCTACAGTTTTTCCCTACCCTATTTCAGACCTATTTTAGAACTATTTCACGTACATGATAGGCGTAAACATAATTTGAAGGGCTTTTGTTGATGCTCTTATCGCCTAATGATTAAGAAGTATCTCCTTCTAAAAAACATACCCCGATCAAGACTAGAGTGCACAAACCATACCCTATTTCAGACCAAAATGGTCAAAATTGATACCCTTTGGGGCCGCACATAACTATAAGTGAGACCCCCCACCCGGACTAAATCACCGAGTATGACGTGTATCGCTCTATTTAGCTGAGATTAAAACTGTATGTCTGAGAAGGAATAGGATTTCAACAAGCGAGTAAATGATGTTTCTAGAAGGCTCGTCCACTAACAATGCAGTACACTAAAACGGCAATGATTAGGACGGTAAGCAAGATCAATCAGTAATTCATGCACGTCAGTGAGATAGTCGGCACGGTGGTGATAGCTTGTGTAGTTGTTCTATTACAACTTTACCTACATGTATCTAATTGACTATACAAGCCTTTCGAAATACAGGCTTGTATAATGTCTCGTGGATACATTTATACGTAGCAACATAGGACTGCAAGGCCTGAGGGTAGTCCGTTGGCTATTCGCTGATTGAGACAGTCAGTCGGAAGGCGCTGTTTTTCTCCCTTATTCATAAAGGGGTTGGCACTTGACCAGACGCTTCTTTACTTTCTTGAGCTTGGTCCACCGTAGCTGGTTGTGTAAGGCTTTCCGAGATGCTCTTTATTCTACCTCCCAAGATGTCCACATCTTGGTCAAAAACCTTTGAAAAAAAGAACTCCGCTAAGTAATACCTCAGAGCGTTGTTGGTTATCAAGAGCATCAAACTTACGACGGCTTCCACGTCAGGTGCATCTTTAGTGTCAGGAGCATTTGGCACGGTAAGGACTTTGTAAACAGCAATCGTCGAACCAAGAACGGCCATTGTGTAACCTTCAAGTGCATACACGAATAAAGCTGCTTTGTAAACTCCCACCTTCAGTGCAGAATGTTTTTGAGACAGACCACTTGTGTCTGAGGGGAGAAAGTTCAAGAAGACTGCCACTGCCACTGCAGATGACTTTTCACACATGAAAAGGACGTACGACAGCGTTTTTAATGTTTCTGATTTGTTTAAAATTGTCAGAAGGTCGTAGATGCATACCAAACTAAGTATGACAACGAGCTTCCAAAAGTACTTTTTCCTGACCAGGTGCTGTAAAACCAGGAGAAATCCAGGGAAGTGGTTCAAGCGGCGTGCATAGAAGATCAAAGAAAAAGAAGTTGCCGCACACAGGAAGAGCCAAGCACTCTCAAAGATTTTAGGATGAGGGAAAAGTGAAAATCCTTACAAAGTGCCGTGGTGTGAAATTCTCATTTATTCCGTCACTGTTTAAGATACATTTTAACCTTCAAATATCGTATTTAGTAAAATTACTGAGCTTGCATCGGTTGCCTTAAGCAACTTAAATTGTTTCATTTAATGTTAGCATTAATTTGATTTCATTCGCATTGCTGCAACTTCTAGTTTAAGTTTTATAATTTCAAGAATTAAACAACACTTTTTAGGTAGGAAGTGCATTTAAGTGTACCACAAACACGCTTTTTTTTGTTTTGTTTTTTAACAAACAGCAACAACTATCTGTATCAACTTACCTTCTCAAGTATACATTGTCCCTAAGCAGACAGCAGCCATAAAAAAAAAATAATTAAAAAAGTCGTCAAAAGTTCCGTTTAAAGAAAATGCAAGTCCAGTCCGTTGTCCAGTCCTTGGAATTTTTTTTTTCTAGCTAACCTTTTGTGGCGCGGCGTCGCAGTGAACAAAAAGCGCGCGAAAGTATAGCCTCGTTTTCGTTCTTTCCTCCAGGCCCTCTCCTCTGAAAAAAAATCTTAAATATCGATCCTCGCCAAAAGCAATTGAAATTAGAAGAAACCGACAACGCCATCATAAAGAGCATACTCTCAAGCCTTAGGCAAAATTTTCTTTTATTCCTACCTCAAATGGTCGTTGAGCAGGAAGCTGACAAACTTTTCAGTTAGATTTTCTACTGCCGCACTTTTTTAGGAAAAAGTAATCATGGCCATTTTTCAAAACACTGTTTATTAAACTACAACTTCGCTTAAAAATATTCTTAGAGAAAGGTTCTAGTAAACTTTTAGAGCGAACATTAAACTTCGGTCCGTTCTGGTCACGTGACCGATGACGTCACAGCATTAAAAATGACAAAAATGTATATTTCATAAAAATATCTACCAATATCCAAATTTTTGTTTCCTTGCGTTTAATGCAACGCGAGATAGCACTTGTACCCAGACTCCCACATTTTGAAAATTGTATATACCTCCCTTAATATTTATATTTTGTTCGGTACCCGGGCAGTCCGAAATGGCTCACACCATTGTGCTTCAAACCACGTTGACTGCTTTTTCAATAACAAAATAATTTCGTTACAGTGAGCAAAAACGCACTTGTGAGCAAAGTCACGTGACCAATGACGTCATCGCCCTTAGTCTTGTACAATAATTAGTTTATGGTAAGACTTATTTCTAGACAACGTGGGGGTCTTGCTGCCCTCAAACTGACCAAGTTATTTGGAATTGACGATTTTCCAGCTGCAAAGGATTCTGGAAAGGTTCTTATTATAATTATATATTGCTATTTAATTATTATTATTATTATTATTATTATTATTATTATTATTATTATTATAAACAGAGAAAAGTTCAACTTCCTGTCGTCATTCTGGCACAGGAAATATACAGAAAACCACAGCTTCATTGTAAATTACTTCTTGTTTATTTATTTCCTAATTTTGGTCACCTCACTTACACGTATAATCCCTTAATCCAATACATGAATTTTACTTGTTAGAATCTTTTAACCCTTAAGCCATACTTAGCACAAAAAGACAGTAAAGAAAACATTTTGCTGATGCAACAACTGATGTAAATAGCATTTAGCGATGATGTCGTTTTTCTGCGTACTTGCAGCTAGCTACTACTGTGTGTACGAATACGCTGGTACCAGTGTTTGGAGCAATCTTGTACTTATCCTTGAAAGCAGGAAGACAACAGTCAAAGTGAGAAAGAAAACATTGCAAATAGAGACGATACCGCCTTTACATTCTTTTCATTGTGCCGATAAGAGCAACGAGTGGGAGCTATTACTCAGTTCTCACTCAGTGGTTATGCCTATAGAGATGTAGCTCCCCCATAATCTGGGACTTTTTTGTCAACTGTAATTTACATAGTCTCCTTGGTGATATGAGGTGGAGAGGATTCCTTAGAGTTAACAGATATTTAGGCAATTCAGCAAGACATCGCATCGTCCATCCTTCAGTAACAATGTTACCAAGACTATGATTGGCGGTTGCTAAAAGTATCTAACCATACGAGGGTTCGAGCTTAACTGTCACAGTCTACCAAAATGGTTTATAGCGCTTTCGTCACATCTTACCACAAACTTTGTCTTTAACTGCGCGCAGCTCCGATGCCAGTTGATCAAAGCGTTCAATGGCGATCACATTTCCATTCTCTCCTTCTATTTGACGAAATGATCCTCGCACTTGTGAACGCAATTTATACAAATGCGTAAAGAAGCCCGGCTGAAAACAAAATTCCGGACTTCAACGATGTTTGAACCCATGACCTCGCGATACCTGTGCGATGCTCTACCAACCGAGTTATTAAGCCACTAACGTTGGGAGCAGGTCAGTTGTCAATTGTTCCCGTGAAAGAAATGATTGTGAATGATATATGAAATAAATCATATATGAACTGCGGGAATGAAATCAAATGAAGAAATTGGTCGTATTCGCTCTACGGATATTGTGTTATTTTTGTTTGTTAGGTTTGTTCGATGGTTGCTTGCTTGCATGGTTTTGTTTGTTCGTTTGACTATGAAGCGCTTTACTTTCAGCCTCCAAGAATTTCAACATTCAATTGAAATTTTCCTTTACTACATTTCGCGATGGTTAAAAGACAACGTTAACCACTAGACAACTTTCTTGGAATAGCAAATTTAACAATTAATTACTGGTCACCAGTTACTCGTTGGTCTTTTCAAGCGAGTGTGTTTACATGGCGGGTTCAGGACCCCAAATTTGTTCATATAATTAATTTCCTTGACTTACGGCACCGTCTGTGTTACCGTCGAGTGTCTGATTAGCTGTTCCCAATTCACTGCAGTTCTTTTCACCGTACTGAGGCTGGCTACAATTTCTTGTTCGCATCTTTGAACTTCCTCCACAAGTTACACTGCAGTCTGACCAGTTACTCCATTCAATCTAGTTACTATCGATTGCTAAAGAAAGACGAATGTGCGTCAACTCGCTACAGAACGTTTCTATAATTGTAAGAGAACTAGAGCTACCCTAGGTATTCAGTGTCCACTTAATGTGGCTAAAACTGGTTTCCAGCATTGTCCAGCACGTTTTACTTTAATAACTTGTTCAGCAATAACTTGAGATGATACCACCACAAATGTAAACAACTTATAAAGATTGGTAAAAACAATCCATCATAAAGTGCTGAAAAGTGCTGGAAACCGTTGTCAGACACCTTTAAGGCTCATGTTCACCCAAGCCGCTTTACGTGCTTGTGTTTTTGTTTTTGTTTTTATAAGAATGAAGAGAAAGGCATGAAATAATGATAACTGTGGAAATTGAGCGCGAAGGAAATGTATTGTTTGCTACAATAGCGCTCAAAAGGTGATTTGCATAGTGTCTGTCTGTGTGAAAATTATAGCGACGAGCGATGCATTTGGGGTGTCCTTTAAGTCTCTACTGTGAAATTTATTGTTTAGTAGACTAGTTTTCTTTTTTAAAGGATTGAAAGTGTAATCATCATTACTTTCAAGTTCTACGTTTATTAAAATCAGTTGGTGTTGAGCATTAAAACATAACAAGGAGATTAGGTTTCTTTTTAATGTATAACCAAAGCGGTCCACATGCTCCTTATGACCATGTATCACTTGTAAGTCATTGCTTCCAGAGAATTTGGAGTATTGCAAGTCCTTTCTATATCAATGATGGTAACATAATGACAACTAAAGTGGGATTAAAACGTCATTGCCAAAATTAACTGCTTAAAATAACAGCAACAATAAAGCCGAAAGCTATTGAACTTCTAAATGGAGGGCCTAGATAGGACGAATGTTATGTAAAACTTGCACGAATGCGAAATAGATTCCGTACCCCTTTCTATCAGGTAATAAATTTTACTCTGAACTAAGCCCGCACGGATCAACCGGGCAACCATAGTAACCCTGGAAGGCCTCCGGCTTTATCTATCCAACCAGGTTGGTCAACTAGTACACTGTAAGACGTACCTGTCTGAACTGGCTACCTTCAGTTTAGCTAGTCCCTTACGCATATTTTTCCCAACCCTATTTTACATAAAAAGGTTATAAGTAGATATTTATAGATATGTGACAATATCTATCGGACTTAACTAATTTAGACAAGTAAATTACAATAAAGGTGGAGGGCTAAATATAATAACAGAGCTAGGCTCTAGATTAAATTTTCCTTTTCAACGCAGCTTGGCCACTTCAGTTACCGAATGAAACAATAATGCATCGATACTTTCCGATTTATCATATAGAATAAATGATTATCCAAAGCTTGAATTTAAAGATAAAACAAGTTTATGACGTCATAGGACACATCTATTTTCACACTCAAGAAAGTAAACTAAATCACTGCATAAGTATACCGTGTATCGCTGTATTTAGTCTTAGAGAAACTGGAAGGTTATTCCAAACTTCGAATAGGATTAACACATCTTTTTTGAAAAAGCGAGCAAATGATTCTTTTTGAAGACTCGCCGACTGACGCTGTGTTAAACTAAACGACACTCATTGTAGACAATGAGTAAGATCAATCAGTAGTTCGTGTTAGTGAGGCGGTCGAGATAACTTCTATGTGTTGTTCTTCTATTACAAATTTGCCGAGGTGTACTGAAATGTAATGAGAAGATTTTCGGTGAACGCTCTCTACTATGCTCACGCTGGTAGTCTGTAAGGCTGCTTTCCAGTAACAGCATCATAACTCTCACAGTTTTGTCTATGCACGAACTTCCCATTTCTTAAATTTCCAACAATAGATAACTATGACCCTTTTTTCTAATTAATTATGGTAATTATGACAACCTGTCGAAATACAAATCCTGTCAGTCTCGTAGAGACATTAATTGACATAGCAACACTAGGCTGCAAGTCCTACGGATAGTTCCGTTGGCTATCCGCTAAAAATACACATGAGACAGTCAGTGGGAAGTCACTTCTTCTTGTTCTTGAAGGTTTCCGCTTCATTCACAATGTGGTTGTCACTCGACCAGACGCCTCTTCACTTTCCGCTCCACGGTAGCCTTTTTGTGCAAGACTTTTCAAGATGCTCTGTGTTCCACCACCCAAGATGTCCACATCTCGGTTAAAACACTTTGAAGAAAAGAACTCAGCTAAGTAATACCTTAGAGCATTGTTGGTCATCAAGAGTATCAAACCGGCGACGGCTGTCGTGTCAGGTGTATCTTCAGTGGTTTTTGGCACACTAAGGACGTTGTGAACAGCAATTATCGAACCAAGAATGAACATTACGTAACCCTCAAATGCATACACGACTAAAGCTCCTATGTAAAGCCAGAACTTTATGGCACGTTTCTTTTGAGGCAGATCACTTGCATCTGAGGGAAGAAAGTTCAAAAAGAGTACCAATGCCACACCCAAAGACTTTTCAAAAATATAAAGGGAGTACAACAACGTTTTGAGTGTTTCTTGCTCTTTTAAAATTATGATAATATCGTAGATGCACACCAAAATAAGTACGACAACGAGCTTCCAGAAATATTTTTTCCAGACCAGGTGCTTTAAAACCTCACGAAATCCAGGGAAGTGGTTCAAGCGCCTTATATGCAAGATCAAGAGAAAAGAGGTTGTGCCACAGAGGAAAAGCCGTGCACTGGCAAAGATCTTAGGGATAGGAAAGATGGAAAATTCCTTACAAAGCGCTGTGGTCTGAAATTCTCTGATGAAACAGTCCGATGCCCAGATGATGAACATGAAGAGCCCAGCGATGCGGAGCACGAGAACCAACACAGTGCATGCCCACTTGAACGTGTCGAAAAATGTTGAGATGATATTTGAAAGCTGTTCAGATCTCACACGGACCTTGTCCTTGAGTAGTACCTCCTACAATGTCAGAACAGGAAAGAACGTCACGGTGATGGTTTAAGAGGGCAAGCTAACAAGACAACAATTTTAGGACTAGACGCGGGCAAATTTTGCTACCAGAGTCCATGTATATCACAGGCCAGCTACCATTCAACAGACTGGTCATCCACATAACCTTCTTCTTGATTTTCCTTATTTGTTTTGCTTTAGGCTTGGAAAAACTCTCTCTTGACCTCATTACGAAACCATTTGAGCCGGGACAAGTAACAGCTATTCCCCTTTTATTTCCGCAAAAGGAAAGCTTGATTGCAAGTTATGCGGATTAGGCGAGAGATGTTAAGAAGGCTCCTTTTTACTGTTACTGGACTGATTTTATCAGGCAGTTTGTTTTCAGCTTCGCTGGTGTTATTAACGCCTATGACGTAATTTACGTAAACCGTATTTACATTAAAAATTCTGGCTCAGCTTTCTATGGTGATTCATGTCCACGACAAATGTTGGCAACAAAGTATATGTCAGTTAACAAATCGAATGTGGTTTAGCGTTGTCAGTACTCTTATCGACAACAATATCCGTCATCACAGTGGTCAAAGCCGAGTGAATCCACAACAAATTGTGACCACTGTGATGACGAATATCGTTGTCGATAAGAGTACCGACAACGACTAAACCACATTTCATTTGTTTTGTTTTGTTTTTTTACCAGAATATAACGTCAAAGAAATGTTTATTTCAGAGCACGAGGAAAATCGTTGACGTTGACGTTGACGTTGACGCAAACAGTGTTGTCTAGACTCGACAACGACAAATTAGCCAATCAGATTGCGAGATAACTAGTCATTGTAGTAAAAATAAACAGATCATTTTTATATAATTACTGCATTCCTTTTCTCTCTTTTCATGGCTCAAATTTGTTTACTCTTGTTGGGCGCGGAAATCTTCCTTCAGTTTCAATTCGTTTTTAATCAAATTACGTTTTCGAGGAGGGAAGCAGCTCATAACTAGAAATTCCGCTCTTATTTATCGATAGAAAGGCTTGATCGCAATTTTGTCAAATTAGGGAAGGTTTCCTGGGTTATTTGGTGACATTCCTTGAAGTCCTATTAGAGTCAGTTCCGGTTTCACTTTCGCGCTGTTTTTCCCCTACCGGATTAACAGGCTTGAGACGTAATTTAGGAAACCCAAGGTTGATATCAGTTTGCATATTCCAATGACTGTGGTTTCCTGTGAATGTTTGCCCTACAACGAGTAAAACAGAACTGATCGTAAACTTTTAATCCTGGTTTAGTGTAAACCGCCTTTCGAACGTCACGGTGACCATTTAAGGGACCGAAGGACAATTCTGAGCACTTGGCGTCTCATGCCTACGACAACTGTTTCAGGTGACAAATTCTATGTACATCAAACGTCAACTGCCATTTAGCAATTTACATCATTATTCCGTTTCATCATTCAAGTTTATTTAATCGAGTTGAACTCGGGGAAACCCCTTACTTTCACCTCGCGGTTAACTGAAACCCGTGGAGAGAAACGGCTATGAACTTGCAATTCCGCTTTTATTTGCGCAGAGGCTTGATAGACAGATCAAGAGGGACGTTTACAAGGTTTTTGTTTCCCGCTTTTGACCTGATTTTAACAGGCAGTTCGGTTTCACTTCCGCTGGTAGTTCCCCTACTCGTACAGATTATATGTAATTCAGTCTGTACTTGATGTGTCTATTAAAAATTCTAATTTAGCTTTCTATGGCGTTTATAGCGTCTAAGACAAACTTTGCCAACAGAGTTGTTGTATATCGCACATCAACTGTCATAAATTATTTAAATCTACATAATTACTCCTTTTCATGACGCGGATTTTGTTACTCAAGTTGAGATCGAGAAAAGCCCTCCCTTTCAACTCCTTAGCAATCGAATAATAACGTGGCCGTGGAGGCAGACAGCAGATAACTTGCTATTCCGCTCTTCTGGCTCTTATTATCGAAAGAAAGGCTTGATCGCAAGTTCTGACAAAATACTTACAGGGGAGACATTTAAAAGATTCTTTGATAACATTCCGTGGAATCTTTTTTTAGAGCCAGCTTGGTTTCACTTTCGCTGGTGTTTTTCCCCAACCGGACTGAGGCGCATGATGTAATGTGTTGATATTTTGCATTAAAACTTCTGGTATAGCTTTCTATATCCATTAATGCTCAAAAGAATCCAGTAAAATACAGACAAAATAGAGAAAAATTAAATTCTAGACCCCATTTGTCAAAGCAAAAAAAGCTAAACCAAGACTAACATTCAGTTTGACAATACAGGGCATACTCCACCTCAGATGGTTTCCCTTGCATTCACCGTCCTTTTTGACTAAGCAGTGCTTTCAAAACAAAACTTGAAGTTATTAGTGAAACCCTCTCCAAAAAGTAAAACAAAAATCGTGAACTTTCAATCCTTGTGTAACCGGGACGTGAAGAAAATGTAGGTTTTTGACAAGTGAAAGAAACCCTATTTGGTTAAGCAGGAATATAAAAAGTCAGTCGGTTTGCATTCGTAATACATTAACTGGAACCCACCTCTTCAGTATGTTCCGGATGGCTCATTCTTCTTATCTTGACTCTTGGTCAAAATTGTAAATAGGGACACAATCGAACAAATGTTGTGTTTAGAAACGCTCTGAAGCAAAAACTGAACTGGTTTCAGTTTCCCGGAAGCAGAGCCAGGTACCGTCCGCTGGATGCCGTGATGGTGGACGCCTCAGAATTTCTTTCTTCGAGGTTGTCATGGTTTGTCGCTATAATTGACTTCTTTTGTTTTTCAGATGGTGGCTAACACAATACTGATTTACATGTTTGCCGTGTGTGAGTGCGAGGTAGACATAACGCGATTGACTTCGCTTTTGAACGATTGAAAGGAACTAATCGCTCTGTCTTTTTGAGGAAGATTATTCCATAACAATGCCCCACTGTAGCAAAAACTACGTTTTAGGTAATCAGTGCGGGGCTTGGGCAGAGTGAATTTGCTATCCTCATCCCTTAGTTCGTAATTGGAGCTGAATTTCATTTTGAATTTCATCCTTCTGGTAGAAAGCCAAGTCTAGCGCGAAGGGCAGTACCAATAGAATAATAATAAGACTTCGTGATAACCCGAGCAACGCGATTTGGTAATTATTGAAGCTTGTCGGCCAATTCATTACTTAGACCGTTCCATACAGGAGAGTAGTAGTCGAAATATGGTTCAATAAGTGCGCGATAAATAAGTATGGCCGTGTCTTCACTTTTAAAGGGCCTCAGCCTTTTGAGTGCACCTATACCAGAGGAAATATAGTTAGTAATTTCGTTAACATGTTTAGACCATGATAAATGTTGGTCAGTGTAAATTCCTAAGAATTTTGTGTCACAAACTCTGATAATTTCTTTCCCTTCAATCTGTATTTTCAATGGGTAATTAACGGTATTAGCAAGTCTTTGACGCGAGCCTATTATCAGCTTTTGCAATATTTAGGCTTAATATATTCGCCCTCAGGCAATCATGAAGGTTACTTGGTTCGCTATTTACTAAAGTTTCAAGCTCCGATAAGCTGCTGGCAGCAATGCTGATACTTGTGTCGAGCAAACCCCGTCAAATATCTATCATATATAAATAAGAGTGGACAGGAATTTCCCTCACTTGGGGGCTTGGGCGCCCAAGTGAGGGGAAAAGCCCTGGGAACGAGGTCGGAATATCGTACTAGTCTTCTCTACCTCGTTGTTGTTGTCGTTGTCGTTGTTGTTGTCGTTGTTGTTGTCGTTGTCGTTGCTGTTGTCGTTGTTGTTGTCGTTGTCGTTGCTGTTGTCGTTGTCGTTGCTGTTGTCGTTGTCGTTGTCGTTGCTGTTGTCGTTGTCGTTGTTGTTGTCGTTGTCGTTGTCGTTGTTGTTGTCGTTGTCGTTGTCGTTGCTGTTGTCGTTGTCGTTGCTGTTGTCGTTGTCGTTGTCGTAGTCGTTGTCGTTGTCGTTGCTGTTATCGTTGTCCTTGCTGTTATCGTTGTCGTTGCTGTTGTCGTTGTCGTTGTCGTTGGCTGTGCCACCAAGTAACAGGTCAATATCTACATTGTGATGATCAATTATTCATAGCACAAAATTCATAGAATTTTTAGCTACTACTAAGTGCGATTCTTTGTTTCTATTGGATGTTTTGTTTGCGTTAGTAACAGTAACAGTGTATCTTTATTGTGCCGTACTCTCACAAGGGAGGTATTGGTTTCTTTACAATAAAGAGTCTAAAAGTTTAACGACTTAATAATAACAAAAAATGAGTGCCTATTTTACAATTCACAATAATAAACTAATTTATCATTTAATTATAGTTGAGGATCTCTTTTCTTTTTTTGAAGTATTAAGCAGATATATTTCCCTGTAATTTTGCATGTATTTTGTTTCCCAACTTTCAGTATATATTTAATCTTGTCGTGATCATTTAAGACCTCGAAGCAATTGTCCACTCTCTTAACGATGGAATGGAAATCTCGTCGCATATCATGGTACCCTTGGCAACACATCAAGAAGTGCTGTTCATCTTCTATGGCATTCGTCTTACAAACCAAACATGTTCTATGTTCCACAGGAATTGGTGTTCCTCCGTTTTCGTACTTTACAGTTTGTATTCTTAATGAGTGGGCTCCTAACCTGAGCTTTTTTAGGCTTACTCTGTGAGTTGGATTTCCAATTTTGTCCAGAAAATCTTCTATCTGGTAATCTTGTTTAACGCCTGCGTCGAAAGTAGAGGTTAGGCGCTCAGGGACCTGGGGGCTGATACCGCCGACCTAAACCCAGGTCGGTAGAATACCCCATAAGCCTGTCGTACCCGCAACCCAGCCACGAACCCCGCCCACCACACCAAGCCCCAAACCAAGCACCCGTCACACTGAACTAGGAGTTCAGTGGAACAAAAATAAAATAAATAAATAATGGTGATAACAATAATGATAATGATAATGATAATAACAATAATAATAATAATAATAATAATAATAATAATAAAGGGAGGGGAGGGAGGGGAAAAACTCGAAAACACACGAGCTACAATGTCCCATACGCCGAGCAGAGTAAAACTACAAGCACATGCAAAATGGTCTACGCATAAAATACCACAGAACCACAGCTGACCAATGGACTTCCTGAAGACATCATACATAAACCAGAAGGCTATAAGGCCACCGACAACCCACAATATACTAGCAAACGCTAACCCCATTTAATTTACTTATATGTGAATTTTTGCCTAGAATCTAGCGATGAACTACTCTTGAATGCTAACCACTGTTGTAAATATTCTTTCCTTAATTCGTTTTTCGTATTAGAACGAGCACTCTCGAGGTTTTGCAAGGTTACGGTTTCCTGTGTAAAATTATTGGGCACTATAACATCACCACTGAATACACTAAAAAATGACCTTTGTTTTGTTGCATATTGGAATACTTCACGTAACAAAGGGTTATTTGTTTCATAATTCAGTCGCTGCCAATTGTAAAATATAGCTGCTTTGATATCAACACTTAAGGGGTGTCGTTCAAGTTCTGCTCTGCAAGCAACGTTTTCTGTATACCACTTTGGTTCAAGCTGTTATAATGGCTCGCATAGATTATTGTATTGGCCTACTGTATAAGGTACCAGCATGCCATTTGGCAAAGCTACAGAGTCTTCAAAACACCGCCGCGCATGATCACACATACACCTAGACTTCATCATATATCACCAATACTATTCACTCTTCATTGGCTGCCCGACAAGTATAGAATTAGTTATAAATTAGCAATATTAACTTTTAAGGTAATTCATTTTTCCACACCAGCATATCTTCGTGATCTTATAGTGGCCCGAAGGGCCGCCAAGCGGAACACCATGGTTAAGAAAATATGGTTACCCATCTGCTCGAGAAAAAAAATTCGGTTTTTTGGATTTTGGTTTCTGTACGTACGCACGTACGCCCTCCATGTATGCGATGTGAAATGTCCCATTAATTGTGTGTTGTAACCCGCGTTTTGTGTACATCTTTTTGTGTACATCTTTTGATATTGGACGTCAACGTTACGGCCAATTGACACCTGTCAAAACAAGATATCCGCTGACCAGTAGTACGTGACCATATCGCGGGCTCAAGTTAAGACCTCATCGAGGTCAGCTGTTTTTTTTTTTTTACGTTAACCGCTGACCAGGTACTGGTTTTCGATTGGATCGCAGGCCCAAGCCAGGTGTGGGACACCAAACCAAAACGAGGCTTAATTTTTCGCGCGTTTTCTGCGGCTCGAGATTTCACATTCAGTTGGTTTCTTCATTTTGAGCGCAACAACTTCATCTCCTTCAAAGTTCTCTCTTTTAATTCGCGTAAAAGGCATGAAAATCAAGAACTACTTAAAAGATACTCCGGAAGGTGAATTTTCAACTGATGGAATGGGTGAGCTAAACATTTTTCCCAGGAAATTCTTAAATTTTGGATCCAGTTGTATGGCGCCCGGATTGTGTGGTTGAAAAATAAAATGATTTAACGCTTCAAGGGCTTGTTCACTTTACCGGGGCATCTTGCAGCTCACCACGAAAGTTCATTTAACAATTCACCGCCATTAATGGGAGGAACGAGTAGCTCAAGCTTGGTGGAAGAAGTTCTTTCTTTGGACAAATCGTTTGCTATTTTTGTAGATGCGTGTTTTTGCTTCAGTGGATCGATGCGAATTTTCAAGTCGTAGAAAGCTCGACAACACAGGTAACTTAAATAAATTGAAGCTTAGCATTTGAGGTCTAATCGTTATTACTTTTGTCCAGGAATGAAACTTGTATTTTTGTCTCGACTGGATATAAATAACAATCTACTCGTTTTGAACACATAGAAGTAGCTAGTCGAATTGTTTGTTTGTTGTTTTGCAAGCGAACGAGTGTTTTCCTCCGCTTGGCTGACTGTACATGTTGTTTGACGTCCGTGTTTCTATTGTGTTAAGAACTGAAAGAAACGTTTGCCCTTATGTTATTAACACGTAATCGCAATGAGTCCTCGTAAGGTATCTCTCATGTTTTGAGCGACGAGGGCAATTTCAGCAAATTTCTGAAAACCCAGGTGATATTAATCCTTAAGTTTACTCGGCCCCATGCGATTATCTATCCAAACTATCAGGATTGTTTTCCTTTTTCTCCTTTCTACGACATCTAAGCTTATGGCTAAGCTTAACGTATTACGAAAAGATCAAACATTTTCATCCAACATCGTGTTTGTCGCACATAACGTTTGGTGGCTAAACGCATAACAATGTTTGACCAAACAGCGGACCAAGTGAGTCCAAAAAATGATCTTTGCGTATTAACGCTGAAATTTTCGACGTTATGTGGTTTATTTGGTTGCTTTTTACCGTTTGTGTACGATTTGTTTGTTGGGGTGGCTAAACGATCAAACATTTGTTCGTAATGCGAAATTTTAAATAAACATGTTTGATCTCAATCAAACATGGAAAGCCATTTAACGCACTATTGTGAGAGGGAACTAAACGTTCAAACATGCTCTTCCAACGATGTTGGATGAAAATATTTCATCATTCTTAGATTGCTAAATTTGTTTTCGAACAAACACACGCGTTGACTGTATTGTTTTCTTGTAATGTTTTGAGGTTTTTGAACCACAGTCAATTCCTGTTGACTGCTCTAAACACAAAATATATTGGCGCAAGGAAAGCCATTCGGTGTTGCTCAATACCAGTAAAAAATAATAATCGTTTAGGCTTGGCTAAATCTATATATTACAATTCAGAAATAATAAACGCTATTCATTACGCTCTATGAATGTAAGGGTGTTGCTTCAAGATCCTTCAGCAAGATTTAAGAGCACACTAGGGGATAGTGCTTTTTCAGCGTCTGCTTGGAATACCCTGCCGGCAAACATTAGAAGTCAGACAGACCTTAACACCTTTAAATACATGCTGAAGACTTATTATTTCAGAGAGGCGTTTAGTAATTTCCTATATTAGCTTTGTTTAGTAGCTTTTAACGCGGTATTCATAATTAACTTTTAAAAGGATGTAAACATTGTAATATAGTTGTTAGTTTGTAATTCTTTCATATAGTTGTTTTTTCTCATTTGTATTCTACTTCGTCATTGGTCAATGTCGCTAAGGAGTCACGTGAGATAATAATAATAATCACTTTATTTAAGTCTCAAATCTATCTAACCGAGCACAGATGCTCTACTAATTGGGGGGACTAAATCAAATCAACTCTAAATAAATCAAATCAAATCAAATGTTGGTTTTTGGGGAGAGGGGAAAACCGGAGTACCCGGAGAAAAACTCTCGGAGCAGAGTAAAGAACCAACAAACTCAGCCCACTTATGACACCGAGTCCGGGAATCGAACCCGGGCCACATTGGTGGAAGGCAAGCGCTCTCACCACTGCGCCAACCCTGCTCCCCTAAGATAAATGCGCGCGTAACCAGAGCGTTCACTTGCTAGCTAACCTTTGGAGCGCTCGCACGTAAATTTGTCATGGCAGCTGAATTTACTTCAGGCGCCCTCGTCGATGGACCGAGGAACTCCTCACCGGAGGATATTGACGACCACGATTTACTGGCTGAATCTACACTCGATAACAGCGACTCGCTGTTGAGTGCCTTGACTTCCTTGACAGCAAACATGGACCGCATGGCGAGTACAATGACCGCCATGGGCGAATCGTTCGCTGCACTGTCACAGCAACAAAGACCCGCAAAACGAGACTCTCGTGCTGGAAATTTAGACCCTCCATATCAACAAGCGAAAAAGTCGAAAACTTGTGCTAGTGCCTCTATCAGCGACAGCGACGACGATGTGTCCGCTGTGCTAAACAGTGATCAGAACGACATTAATAGTGACAAACGTGGCACAAAGATGCCCGACAATCCGCAGGACTCCTGCTGTAACACTGAGGCTGAAGACGAGCTTTTGAGCCAGTTAGCCCTGGACTTCACTACGGATGATAAAGTGAGCAGCCCAGTTTCGAAACAATTGGCCGAGATTGTGAATAAACGTTGGGCCTCCAAATTGAGTGACAGTAAGCTCAAGGACCTGAGTGCGAAATACGACCGCCCTGAAAACTGCGAGACTCTCGCTGTTCCCAAAGTTAACCCCGAAATTTGGGGAAAGTTAACACACTATGGAAAAAGCAAGACCTCAGGTTGTCTGCCATTCAGAATTTGCTCGTCAAGGTATGAGCGGTATTTGTTTAATCAGCCCAGAAATTAATGGCTTTTCGAACACAGGGAGCGAATGGCGGCAAATTCGATACGGCTGCTGCGCTTACCGCGCAAATTGATGCCATAGCGCTGTTGGGTCATACCAGCTATGAACTCTCGCTCCGTCGACGGGAGGCCATCAAACCTAACCTCAACAAGGAATACGGCTCGCTGTGTTCATCACAGACACCCGTCACCAAACTGTTGATCGGTGACGAACTTCAGGCGCAGTTCACTGCAATTAGGGCCTCCAATCGCATTAGCCACGCAGCTGTGAGCCACAACAACTCCAGCCCTTCCACTAACAAGCCCTCCTGGCGTCACAAGCAGGAGAAGCCTTTTTTAGGCAAAGGTCAGTACCAGCCAAAATGGAAACAAAAACAGTGGAGGAAAAAGGAGGAGCCCAGCAAAAAATAAACGAGGACTTCATGTCAAAATTAAACTCGTTACAGGTAACTGAATTTGTGGGCTTTGTTCCTACATTAATTGATTATCTGGTTGCACAGACAAGCTGTTTCAAGAGCGGTAGACTGGCACAATTTATTTCCGCCTGGCAACAAATAACTTCGGATGCTGAAATCCTTCGAATGGTATCTGGTCAATATATTGAATTTAATACCCAGCCTTCTCAGTCGCTGCCCCCACCAGTCAAACATTTAAGTGGGGAAGAAAGTGTTATTATTTCATCTGAAATTTCAAAGTTACTTGAGAAGGCAGTGATTGTGGAAACCACTCATGAACCAGGAGAATTCATCTCCTCTGTTTTTGTTCGACCCAAAAAGGATGGGTCTCATAGGATGATATTGAACCTAAAAAATCTGAATAAACATGTACAATACAACCATTTCAAAATGGATACATTGCAAAGCGTTCTGCTGCTTATGAGACCACACTGCTTTATGGCCTCGATAGACTTGAAGGATGCTTACTACAGTGTACCCATTGCACCCTTACACCGGAAATAACTTAAGTTTGTATGGGATGGCAGGCTCCATCAATTTACTTGTTTCCCAAATGGGTTAGCATTTTGCCCTCGCCAGTTTACAAAGCTTATGAAGCCTGCTTATGCTGTATTGAGACAGCTTGGTCATGTGAACTCCCCGTACATTGACGATTCTTACCTTCAAGGTGGAGACTATTATGAATGTTTAGCTAATGTTTTAAACACTGTTAAAATGTTTCTTACGCTGGGTTTTATTATACACCCGCATAAGTCAGTTTTTATCCCAACACAGAAGCTAGTCTTCTTGGGGTTCATATTGGACTCCGTTCAGATGAGAATTTATCTCACCACTGAAAAAATGGATAAGGTCAGGTCAACTTGCATTAAGCTACTGACTGTCTCGCCTATAACAATAAGGGATGTTGCACAAGCCCTTGGTTATATGATATCTTGCTTTCCAGGGGTCATGTTTGGCCCATTGTACTTCAGACAGCTGGAAATGGAAAAAACTGTATCCTTGAAGTGCAACAAGGGCAACTTTGATGCTTTCATGACAATTTCAGGCAAGACCCGTCAAGAGTTAGAGTGGTGGGCCGTACATGTTGACTCTATTTACAATGTCATAAATCATGGTCAACCCACCATTGTATTATTTACTGATGCTTCAACCACTGGGTGGGGCTGTTCCTTAAATCATGTTTCTACAGGTGGTAACTGGACTGCTGAAGAGGCTGAGAACCACATTAATTACTTGGAATTGCTTGCAATATTCCTTGAACTTAAGTCCTTTTCATTGACACTACATGGGAAACATGTCAAGGTCATGGTAGACAACATGACTGCACTGTCTGACTTAAACCATATAGGTACTAGCAGTTCTGAAAAACGAAATGACTTAGCAAAAGACATATGGCTGTGGTGTGCCCAACGAAACATCTGGGTCACAGCTGTCCACATCCCAGTTGTAGAGAATGTGGAAGCTGATAGACAGTCTAGGTTGTCTCACTCCCAACTTGAGTGGACCCTTGACAAAAATATTTTTACAAATTGTATGAGGGCATTTGATGTTCTCCCGGATATTGATCTATTTGCATCCAGAATAAGTCATCAGCTTCCAAATTATGTATCCTGGCGTCCAGACCCAGGGGCCATTGCCATAGATGCCTTTCATTTATCATGGAAAGACTATGTGCCTTACATTTTTCCCCCATTTTCTCTCATACCTAGAGTGTTACAGAAGATGCAGCAGGAAAAAGTTCAAGGAGTCATTGTTGTTCCAAAATGGCCGACTCAGACATGGTGGCCGGTGATGATGCAAATGTTAATCAGCACTCCTGTTCTCCTCCCAAACAGAAAGACACTGCTAACTCTTCCAGGCAACCCGGACAAAATTCATCCTTTGTATCCCCGATTAGAACTGTTGATGTGCCACTTGTCAGGAGATCCCTTGAAAGCCAGGGAATTTCAACAGAAGCTTCAAGGATTATCTTGCAGTTCTGGAGGTCTGGTACGGCAAGCCAGTACCAAACTTACTTTCAAAAGTGGGAATTGTTCTGTCGTCAACGGAACCTTAATTCACTTCAAGCAACTGTACAAGATGGTATAAACTTTCTTGCAGAGCTTTTTGCTTCTGGTGTCGGATACAGTTGCATTAACACCGCCCGCAGTGCCTTGTCATCAATACTTGTCCTCCCAGGGAATCTTCAATTTGGGACTCACCCACTTGTAACTAGATTTGTGAACGGTGTTTTTCAGGCACGGCCAGCCCTTCCCCGGTACAGAGAGATATGGAATGTGGAGCAAGTGTTTAAGCATTTGGCAGGATGGACCTTGGGCGAGGACTTAAGTCTAAGAACCTTGTCCTGGAAACTTGCTATGTTACTTGCCCTTTTATCAGGTCAGAGGGTCCAAACACTGAAAGCATTAACTCTGTCTTCAATGGCTTTGTCTTCAAGCAAATGTGTATTTACCATTTGCACAACCCTGAAAACAACTCGACCAGGCCACCATCTAAAGCCTATAGAATTTTTAGCATATCAGCCTGACCCGAATTTGGATGTTGTTAAGCATCTGCATACATAGATTGCTCGCACATCCCAGCTTAGAGGAGACACTGATCAGTTACTTAAACTTATTGGTGTCCACTAATACCATCTCTAGATGGATAAAGACTGTCCTTGGCAAGGCAGGAATCAATACAGGATTGTACAAGGCTCATTGCACTAGGGCAGCTGCTACTTCCGCTGCCCAGAGGAAGAATGTTCCTATTGACACCATCCTGGCTGCAGCCGGCTGGAGCACTATGACCACTTTTGTTCAATTTTACTCAAAGCCCATTGAAGCCGATGTAAAAAATTTTGGTCAAGAACTTTTGAAAGATGGCTCTCACTTTTAACTGGTTATAAAGCTTGTGCTCAGCCTGACAATTTCTCTGAATATTTAGTCGCTTAGTATTGTTTGGTTTGTGAGGTGCCCACCCTGTTACATTACTGCTGTCCTGATCATTCGCCTTTCAAGTGTGAACGCTCTGGTTACTCGCGCATATCTCACCTAACTCCTTAGCTCCAGACCAATGACTTCGTAGAATCTCAATCAAACTTCAACTTAAGGTAAGTCTCGTTTAATTTTACAATTATATTATTAAGATATTTATTGTCATGCGCTTATGTTCATATTTAGATGTAAAAGGCGCATTATAAGTATTAAACACTATTATATTATTATCATTATTACCACGGGGTGTTCAAAATTTGTTTACAGAATTTGATGTGGACCTGTTCAATTGTGCTCTTGTCAAAATG
>JAEMWC010001670.1:90000-112949 GCA_016490735.1 Pachyseris speciosa | reverse complement strand
TTTTATCAGGAAATTCTTAAATTTTGGATCCACTTGTATGGCGCCCGAATTGTGTGGTTGAAAAACAAAATGATTTAACGCTTGAAGGGCTTGTTCACTTTACCGCGGCATCTTGCAGCTCACCACGAAAGTTCGCTTAACAATTCACCGGCATTAATTGGAGGAACGAGTAGCTCAAACTTGGTGGAAGAAGTTCTTTCTTTGGACAAACTGTTTGCTATTTTTAGAGATGCGTGTTTTTTACTTTAGTGGATCGATGCGTATTTTCAAGTCGTAGGAAACTTAAAAACACAGGTAACTTAAATAAATTGAAGCTTAGCATTTGAGGTTTAATCGTTGTTACTTTTGTTCAGGAATGAAACTTGTATTTTTGTCTCGACTGGATTAAATAACAATCTACTCGTTTTGGACACAAAGAAGTAGCTAGTCGAATTGTTTGTTTGCTGTTTTGCTTGCAAGCGAACGAGTGTTTTCCTCCGCTTGGCTGGCTGTATATGTTTTTCGACGTCAGTGTTTCTATAGTGTTAAGAACTGAAAGAAACGTTTGCCCTTATGTTATGAACACCTAATCGCAATGATTCCTCGTAAAGTATCCCTTATGTTTTTGCGCGGCGAGGGCAATTTCAGCAAATTTCTGAAAACACAAGTGATATTAATCCTTAATTTTACTTGGCCCCATGCGATTACCTATCCAAACTATCAGGAGAGTGAGTCCTAAAAATGATTTTTGCGTATTATCGCTGAAATTTTCGACGTTATGTGGTTTATTTGGTTGCTTTTTACCGTTTGTGTACGATTTGTTTGTTGGGGTGACTAAACGATCAAAGATTTGTTCGTAATGCGAAATTTTAGATGAACATGTTTGATCTAGATCAAACATGGAAAGCCATTTAATGCACTATTGTGAGAGGTGGCTAAACCCTCAAACATGCTCTTCCAACGATGTTGGATGAAAATATTTGATCGTTCTTAGATTGCTAAATTCGTTTTCGAACAAACACACGCGTCGACTGTATTGTTGCCTTGTAATGTTTTGAGGTTTCTTTTTCTAAATATTGGCGCAAGGAAAGCCATGCGGTGTTGCTCAATACCAGTAAGAAAATAATAATCGTGGAGCTCCGCTTTTAGGCTTGGCTAAATCTATATATTACTGGATGTAGGGGATATAGAACATATATGAACACAGCACACCTCACCTCAGAAAGGTCCTGGTGTGGGTGACGGGCATGTGGTATGCACACTTCGTTGTGCTGTGGCTGTTTTCTCATTGTACGATCGTTGATTAAAGATATCCGTCAGTTTTATAACTGAGATATTCCTAATTTGGCCAGAAATGGAGAGCTGGTACGAGACATACGGTAAGCTTATCAGCGCTTACTACCGTAAATTAGAACCAGAGGAAAACCACTTGTATATTCCAATACGTTTCAGTTAAATTCCTCTGCTCGTACATCGTACATCGTACATCGTACACGCGCACGCTCACAGGACGTTGTACACGCACAAGGACAGCAAACATACGCTGATAGTATCACGAGGTACATGTCAATCAAACAAACGTCATTAGAAACAAACAAAGCGTGTACATAAATAAAAATTACCTAGTGGGATCTTACCTTGTTTCTCGACACTTTCAGAGTTCTAAAAAAAGCAAAGACCTGTAAAACTTAATGAAAGATTTATTGCTCGACGTTTCGGAATCGTCATGACGCCAATATTCGCTTTGTTCAGTCGAGCAATAAATGTTTCCCTAATTTTTATTGAGTGCTGGGTAGTTTTATGAGGGCTTATTTTTGCACACGAGTACGCTCCTTTAGAATAACACTTTGGCTGACACATTTGGACAATTCTTTGACTGCACTCCCGTGATAAGACGGCCATGCTGGTGCCAAAACAATAGAAAAATGTAGCTCAAGGTTTGCATAACAATAGAGTCGATTTCCCAAAAGGCTTTTTCGCTATTGGCCATGTTATAAACGAGTGAGGACCTAGGAATGAGTTTTAAAATTTATCGATTAGCAAAAAATTGTTTCCACTGCATGAAAGAGCATCTCAAAAATGGTCACCTAACCAACTTTGACACTGTTCAGTTGTATTAGGGCTGAAACAAAAGCTTTTGAAAATTGTGAAAATTAGAGACTGTATGGTTTGGAGGGACAAACTTTCCGAAATAGTGACATTTGTATGGGATTTTTAAAGATCTAAATGCATGTCAACTGGTGACTTTTCGACCAAACATACTCAAACTTGCTGAAAGTACTTATTTTGAGATACCCTTTCATATGAGAATCGATTTAGTTTAATGCCATTGATCTTCAATGAAGTTTGGATTCGTACCCAGGCCCTTACTCGTTTAGAACATGGCCAATTGTTCTTTCCACCAACATGGCCGCCGTGACGTCAGGTGCAATCAAAGAATAGAGCGGTTTTCAGTTGACTGTGTCGAAGGTAATTCTCCTTTGCTTTGGTTTACCTTACTTTGCTTTGTTGTTGGTTGGCAAACCACTTGCCACTTTCTCAACCATTGTGATGTATATTCCCGCACTCGTCGTCAGCTACATAATTTCTTCGAATTCTGATTGGTTCTTTGCGTTACTATGTCTGTTGTGATTACTGGCGTAAATACATTGGTTTTGTTTTACGACACTCGGTTGAAAATCCCTCGAATGTGAAAAAAAATACGTGTACTTGTATCTGATGGTTGTTGTCACGTACGTTTTTTTGCAGCTTATGAAAAGACGTTCTCTTGGATTCAAGCGGTATGAGATTGAAGGACAAACACGTGATTTTTGTACTTTGATGAGATCGATAAGGTGTCGTTCTCGTTCAAGATTTTCCAGTCAACTGTGGTGAAGCAAACTAAGCCAGCTTCCGTTACTGTCTATGACTACTATGAGACCGTAAGTAGACTTATGGGGAGGGTGAGCAGTCATCATAGTCTCCCTTCCACCCACACTCCCCCCCCAAAAAAAACCACACAAAAAACACACCCACCACTGACCAGAGGAGAAAAGTGTCCCCTAGCACTAATCCCCTACCTAAAAGACAAATAATTTTGTCACATTTTTCAAGGCAAGTCAATGTTTATTGATGTCTATAAGAGTTACAAAATAAATATATTATATATAAACGCACATACCAACTTCCTCTGCTCGCATATAGCTTGGCTAGTCGAGGCGGGCCGAGGAAATGTAAGGTAATTCAGTAAGAAGAGACTAAAAATAGGTACGCAGTGCGTACGTGGTCGGACATGTGATACATACATATTTACTTCTGAAGAATGAGAAATTTTGTAGCGATCCTTCGTCATTTTATTCCAAATATGAAGAATGCATATATAAACATAAAACGAAGTACTAAAACGAATTTATTTAAAGACAGTTTAGACGGAGAGCTTTTGTTTGGCAGTTTCATCCCTCAATTTTTGTTTTCTGTGAGCAGACAGTTTCTTTAGACGTTCAACCTTTTTTTCAGTTTCGTTCTTTTTCTTTTCTTTTCTATAGACAGACTTTTTTCCGATCTCTTTGTTTTCCTTTCTCTTGTTTCATCAACTAGTTTCTTGCTGTTTTCTTGTTCAAATCTATTCAGTTGTTCCAAACATTGTAACTTGACTCTGTGAGGTTCATGCACATTATCTGGTGCACTTATGTGACATGGTTCTCCGATCTTATGCAAGTTGTTCTGCATTGTAGCAGCTTCTAAGTCCATTGTTAAAACTCTAACACTCCTAATTTCAAATGGTAGAACTGATTTGTTAGGGTAAACTGCTTCAATATAGCTAACTATGCTCTCGATTGATACATACGCTAAAAGTACTGCAGTTCCTGACGTATCAAATTTACCCCAAACATTTCTGCTGTGGGAATCAAAAATTTTAAATAAACTATTGCTTGTTTTAACAATAGCCACAGTGCTACATTCAACTGTAAGCAAACATCATTCATAATTCATGCAGGACCTCCATTAAAGAAACATAAGGTTTGTAAACCTTCACCAGCTTGAGTAATGCTATTCATTAAATGACCTTTGACATTCCTTGCCAAGCGGACACATTCTCTGGTAATTCACACAGAAGCAAAATAGTTTGCCGAGTGCACTTTGACAACAAACTGTATAAAGAATTCCCTGTGTACGATATGAGCCATATCAGCAGCACTGCAAAATCAGTCTATGGTGTTGATAAACAGTGGAAATTATAGAGTTTTGCTACGCTTTGTTTCCTCGGTTTTCACCAAAAAGAATACCAGATTGTGAGTAAGGAGCACAAATAGTTTTACTGGAATCAAAGTCAGTCACAACTGGGCCTGGGTTGTGTCAACATCGTTAGCAAGTCGAATTAATCCAGGGATATTGAAGCGATACAAAAATATATTTGTGTAAGCCAGAGACGATTCATTTTCGTTAGTTCGAAATAACGAATCACACGTTTCAGTACTGTAAATAAATCGCTTCTAAGTAAAACAAAAGGAGCATAGAACACCAGAATTTAAACGCAATGCACCAACAATAAGTCTGTATTGTTGTAAACTGTTCCCCATTTCAGCTTTGTTTAGCGCAAATCAAGTTCAGATTTAGGTGGTCAAAACTATAATTCCACGTTCCAGTGAAAACATTTCTAGGAAACTCTATTAGATCAAATTGTACTCAGTTTGCTCAGGTTTTGCTCAAGAATGCTTCAAACAATCGTGCGATCACTAGGAGATACGGGCTTGCGATCAGAGTCAACTATATTTTTCTGACTAACGATCCCCGCTCTCACGCAACGTGTTTGTAGGTGTAAACAAAATAAAACAAAGAAGAAATACTGACCTTTTGTTCCGTAAACAACCACATCTCAACTTCGCATGTCGCTCGAAACCAACTGCGCATCAACTTGACACGCCACATTGTTTTGGGGGCGACCATTGAACTATCAGGGATTGACGAGGGGAGGGTGGGTAATTTGAGTTGAGCTTGAATTACGTAAATTTTATTTAATTTGGATCCAGAACGATCAAGGTATATCTTTCTCAATCCTGTACAATCTCTCCTTTAGATATGTTAGTATGTACTTTTTTTCTAAAAGCAGCTTGGATATTTTTTTTCGTCACGATTACCCACCCCACACCCCTCAGTAGAACAGTTTACATAGCTTGAACAGCCTGCCAGCCATCCAGCCTTAAGGCGCTGTACACTGTGCAAGTTTCGTGCAAGTTGCACGAAACATTGTACCAAGTGTAACATACCCTGCCAACGGCCAAACTCGTTGCGAGACAAGTTGCACGAACCGTTGCAGAAAGTAGAACTCGAATCTACTTTCTGCAACGGTTCGTGCAACTTGTGTCGCAACGATTTCTTCCGTGCAGGGTATGTTTACACTTGCTAAATGTTACGTGCAACTTGTCTCGCAATGGCGTTGCGACACAAGTTTTGCACGAAACATTGTACAGTGTAACAGCGCCTTTACTGAGGACCACCTCGCGTCTCAGTTACATAGGTCGGACATTAAAAAGGAAAGAAAAGGAAAGGAGAAGGAAGATAGATCAATATAAACGATACAGAGATGAACCCTAGAGTTATTACAAACAACGTACAAAATTAAAGCTTATTTAACATTTCATTCATCTTGCTTAATTTATTAATTACCCGGGCTGCGCGCGTCTCGCGCGGCGCCCCGGTCTAGAACTACCGACGGTTCGAATTCTTTTTCGTCGTCGAGTATCATCCACAAATGGCACTTCCGGCGTTTCTGCGCAAGCGCTAACTATTTTTAACAACAGATATGCGTGTTGTCACGTATGGAAAATGTCGATTCATCTTGTGGCTTTGAAGTCTGAACAAACAATATGTTAAGAAAAGTGTCTATGCGAATGTTTGGAAGTTCAACGGCGAGAAGAAAGTTTTTAACATGAGTAAACTTAACGGCAGATGGACTGCTGTGTTTCCCCGTGTCTGCTTCAGTAGACAGCGAGTAGTCTCTAATTGGCAACGGATTGTGGGGGCACGTGGCGCGCGAAGTTGCGAGGAGACGCGACGCGTGGGAGCGCCAAAAATTAGAGACTACAGACAAAGGGAGTTTGACCTTTCACGGCCGAGTGATTCGAGTGTAAATCTCATATCAACAGCAAGAATGATGCCTGTTGTCACGTATCGGAAAACGTCGATTCACCTTGTGTTTTTGAAGTCTGAACAACTAATATGTGCGCTAACTATTTTTAACAACAGATATGCGTGTTGTCACGTATGGGAAAATGTCGATTCATCTTGTGGCTTTTTGAAGTCTGAACAAACAATATGTTAAGAGAAGTGTCTATACGAATGTTTGCAAGTTCAACAGCGAGAAGAAAGCTTTTAACATGACCAAAATTTAACTCCAGATGGACTGCCGTGTTCCCGTATCCGCTCCATTGAGATGTACATTTTGTTGAATAACTCAAGTACGGGATATCATACACCCCTGAGACTTTGACAGGTAGTTACCGGTAATTTACTATTTTAATTTCTGGACTTTAATTTTTGAATGATAAGCGATTAGTTTTTACAAATGTACTAGCGTCCCTTGAAACTGTCCAGAAACGTTCCTTTCTTGTGTTTCAAATGACCCTGGATTGACGTATTTGTAAACAGTTTCACTCTGCTAATTAATTTTCTACTCACATTTCACCGAGACTCCATTCACATTTATGCGAAAAAATCCTACATCGTTCGATAAGCGTTTCCTTTCTCAAACAATTATCCATCGAAGCGAAAACAAGTGTGCTTAGTTTTTTTTTGGAATCAATACACTATTTTTATCACCTGTATAATGATAAACCTCTGTGGCCTAAAGGTCATTGTTCCTGCCTGCGACGCAGCTAACCCGGGTTCGATGTCTGTTAGTGGTATATATCACGGGCTTTATTTTTTCTGTTTCTCTTTTTCTTGTTCTTTTAGAAATATTTTTTACAAGTGTTATAATTATTGTTCTCAATGGTTGAGCTGTATTTTAGAGGAATATATGTTGATAGGGGTCTCAAGAAATAGACTCCAAACAAGCTAAACACAATGCGTCCGATGAAAGAAAGACAGACTTCCCTCTATTCTTTTGTTTAGCACTAAGTTAGGGATACAATACTATTTTTTGCAAGCCCGGGTTTAGGCTAATTGTAGCCTCTTGTTAAATTAGGTTTGTCAACATAAGTATCCTCCAATTCCAAAATATGTAAAAGGAGCTGATGTAAAGAAGCCTTAAATTTGTGTTTAGGGAGTACTCAGTCGGATACTTTGAGGAATACTGTTCCAAATTCTTGCACTAAATCTAGGAAATGAATGTTTTAACTGATTTGTCCTGGAATACTTCAAATATGAAGTAGTTTCCGGCTTTCGTGTCAGTTCACTGCAAACTTGTTTTCCTCCAGATTCGCTGGCTCCATTCCATCAATCGACTGTTGTTGTTGTTGTTGTTGTTGTTTTTCTTGGGGGTAGGGTGGGGTGTGCAATTGAAAGTATTTTGAAAGTATTTACTTATTTATTTATTTATTTATTTATTTACAGATCTGTCCGCCACAGTGATGTACAAAATCACCGAGGACATGTGTAGGGCGGATCCCATTCCAGTTGGTTAGTGGCTAGTCTTTTACATAATTTGCTTGTTGCTATACTATTTTGGTATTTTATTGTCTTTTTTTATTTTACTTTGTTTGTCAGATTACCTAAAAAATAATTCTGTCTAACTTATCCAGTGTTGTGGAGGCGATTTCAAAGAACGCGTCGACCTTGTTCAGACTGTTGTCGTTGACGCTGCCGTTTTTGACGCTGTTGTTGTTGTTGTTTTCTCAGACGTCGTTGATGTTGTTACAGCGGTGATTATATTGGCGTGAACACCTAAAATATGTCTGGAATGTTTATTGTGTTGTAACCAATCACAGGCGAGATCTTCACACCACAGAAACCACAGGCAACGAACGGTTTCCTATCTGTCACGGAACAAATTATTTTCGTTTTGTTTTAACATTCAGTCTCTTTACAAGTAAACAATTGCTTTTACTTCCTATTTGTTTACAGTGTGTGCTATAATAGCGAAGAATACAGGTTTGAACGATTTTGAAATAAATAACAAAGCCGAAGTGCCGGGCCGACGCACGCAACGGTTTGGCGCGCGAATTTTCAAACTTTTTGTAACGATCGAAATCGGTAATTACGCCTGATCGCAAGTTACAATGGGCGTTTTCCATTTACCAAGAGATTCCGGAAATTCCGGTTGGGATGTAAATGGAACACATGTTTTTGGTTCGTTCCAATGGAAAATTTCCGAAATAAACGGGACTTCTGAAAAGGTAGTCCGGTTTTCCCGTTGGAAACTTTCCGATGGAAAATGCGTGTTCCATTTACGAGTTTCACAAGGTTTCACCAGTTCCAGGTCTTTCACGGCCATATCTTTGGTAAGATGGCGGCTCCTTCTTCGGTCACCTCGAATAGTTTTATACGAATGCCCCGTGTGTCATGGGCTAGCACCCGATCTTCATACGTTAATGAATCACAATTGTGTGATGTATACCAATGGTAAGCAGAATTTATTGGAGAAAACATTAAATTTTGCCCGAGGGTTCTTTGAGTAAGCTTATTCCGATTGCTTCCCGCGTAATACTTTGCATCTGAAATTAAACAATGTCTTTCGTTATTTTCCTTTCTCAGTAGGCGTGAAATTCCGGCTTTGTCATACAACCAATAAGAGTCTCGCTGAGGAATTTCTGCACTAAGCTTCAAGGGTCCGCCTCGAGTCGCCCTGAAGTGGCTTGTAAATATTCATCGATGAAATATCGTGGCAATATCTTTTTGAAAAACCCTTCGTTTCGGCGATGATCGCGCCTCATATAAGCTGCGACCGCTGCGAGGATAGGGGTATTATCATCGTCTTCTCAATTTAAAAGACCTTCTTACATAGGCAACTCTACAGTTTCGTTTAAGACATCGTTGTTGCCATTTTGAAGTTTAGTGGGAAAGTGTGGAGCCTGGGAATGAATGGAACGTCTGTCAAATGGAACACGTTCTTCACCGATGGTCATTTCCCATCGAAATTTCCGGAATTTTTTGGTAAATGGAAAACGCCCAATGTTGCAAGGTAAGCCGCTAGAATTTTCTGATTTCCATCGCTTCGCGGCTATTGCATCAAGCGTTGACACTTTTTTGTTAGGTCAGGGAGATTTACTATTTTGGTAATTTATTTTTTATTTTGGTAGCTAATAATAAAGTTGAAATTCGAGAGTTGTTCTTGTCGATGTTTTCGTTTCGGATAGCATAATCCTTGCTAATATTTTTTTGTAGAACAAGGGGATTGGATTTATGTGCGCTAACGATTGAACCTTCGAACTACTGTGCCGGCAGAAGTTCCTTGATCGGAAGATCGCAAACTGTAAAACCACCGACCAAATTCAACATGTATGGAATGATTGACACATCGCGCCTAGTAAACAGCCCAATTTTCGGTATTCCTTCCAAAATATAATTTTGCTTTTTCTCTGAAGGCATTTATGCATTTGATATCAGGGGGATTACATGCTATAGGAAACTAGTTATGAGGGGACAGCTGACGGGATTTAGCCAAGAAGATTTTAAGTCCCCTTTGGATGCGATTATTGGCACATTTTGCACGCAAAAGAAAAAAAAACATGATTATCTCCGATCGCAGTTCTTCTTACCAAAAGAATCTCCGTAAATGTCCGTAAACTCGCATGTTACAACCCAACGGCTTTATATTGTTGAATGCATATCTGAAAATTTATTTTCTAAGAAGAATACACGATTGTTCATTTTTGTAATATGTCGTTACATGGAAAGCCGGTCGTCGTCGCGTCGCGTTGGCTTCTAAATTTTTCTTTCTAAAATCGAACGATGTGCTGAATGCGGTCCTCAGCACTGATCTTGGGGAGCAGTGGTGTTTTAAATTCCTAATAAGACAGCTTGTATCCTTAAACATGTTAAACAAAACGAAAATAATTTGTTCCGTGACCGATAGGAAACCGTTCGTTGCCTGTGGTTTCTGTGGTATGAAGATCTCGCCTGTGATTGGTTACAACACAATTAACATTCCAGACATATTTTAGGTGTTCACGCAAATATAATCACCGCTGTAACGTTGGTGATGCTTTTTTTTTTTTCGCCAAAATTAATGTTTTATCCTTCTTTTCTTCAGACCTACCGTGAAAAATTCAGAGGAACAGTCATGCTTAGTATAGGATCCCGATTTGTGTCGATTCGTAATAGTAATTTTTAAACATAATAACCAATTTGATTTTTAAAAAAGAACTATGAAAAATGCGTTATTCTTAACCTTGAAGAAACTTGGTAGATGCTGTTATAGAAATCTTGACATAGAGCAAGTAGAAGCTAGATGTTAAAAAAATTAAAAGCTGATTTTCAAAGAAGCTGTGATACGAAAGAATAATAAATTCACAACGAAGGCCATTAATAATACCTATGTACCTTTTGGTGTAGTCGCAAAAAATAAACTTTTGTATGGTTTGTGAAATTAGTCTTCGCTTCATTTTCTCATTTAAATGTAACTGATCCTTTTATTCCACAGCTTCATTTCGCAGGGGGCACGAAACTCCCGTAAGTTGGTGGCCCCGATGATTATTTTCGTCATATCCTTTTTGTTTCTGAGCTATTTTGTATATAGCGCTCTTATAAAAGCGCTCTTGGTCGGCATGCTGCATTTTTTCGCCGTTGGACTGGTGGACGGACCGTTTATCACGTTCTGAACCAATTAAATGGAGGCTAGTTTAGACAGCAATCCAATTGCCTCTTTTTAAAGCAGTATATCAGATATTACGATCGGTGATGGTCAGCAATTACAATAACTTACCCATGCGCGTGAGTCATGCGCAGAGACACGTGAGTGCGAAAAGTTGCACGCCATATAACCAGAGATGCGTGACATATTTATTGCCGGCGATCAGACAAACCAATATCACTATTATGGTAGTCTTTTCCAGAAAGTGTATTCAACGCATGCGCGAATTGAAAAGAGTAGACAGCACCTCTCAAAGCCCGCTTCAGTTTCTGGTCAGCGTTAAGTACGTTTTGTGCTGCGTCGATCGATAGCTCTGGGGACGAGATGGGAGTTGTGTTTCATTTGAAGTTTACGCGAATTGTTTTGTCGAGTCGGCTGGTTGAAGAAGAGAACTGTACTCAAATGAAGAATGATCCTCGCAGTTGTGAACGCAATTTATGTAATTGCGAAAGAAGCCTGGAAAAAAAAATTCAGAACTTCAACGGGGTTTGAACCCGTGACCTCGCGATACCGGTGCGATGCTCTAACCAACTGAGCTATGAAGCCCCTGACGTTGGGAGCAAGTCAATTGTGGGTTCATATGTTCCCGTGAAAGAGAAGAGCGTGAATAATGTATATGAAATAAATCATATATGAACTGCGGAAATGAAATCATATTAAGAATGATCCTCGCAGTTGTGAACACAATTTATGTAATTTCGAAAGAAGCCTGAAAAAAAAAAAATTCACGTGCATACACCTTCCAACACAAACCTCACTGGGAACTGCAACATGAACTTCCAACTTTGCGCATGACCAGTCTCACCTGTTTACAACAACACTTCATTGAATTTAGTTTCTCTCTCAGTCATTGGCCCATTTTCATCACTCTCTATTGGTTACTTTCCTCAACTTTCCTTTCCTATTATTGGCGCATTTCGATCAGTTGGTTCCGTTACTATGCTTCTGTGAAGTGTGTCGTCAATATTGTGCAACTGCTGAAACCTGTAAAACTATATCGCCACAAACTGTGTTGAAGGGGCTTCCCGGCAAAAAATTATAAGGGGGAAAGTCATTTTCTTACTTCAGTTTCACATTCCAAGTCAGCGATAGGCTTATACGTGTAGGTGCTTGTTATGACAACACGTAGGAAAAGCTATTGAGTAGGTATATTCTGCACCACATGCAATTATATTTGTATCCTTGCGTCTTTTAGAATTCTGTTGTTTGAACAACTTAAAAAGGTTCTAGTGTATTTCGTCGCCTGCAAGCAGAGTCGAATTCAAGATGATCACCAGTATTTTCTTTAATATGTGGTCTTCACTGAATGTCGGTAGTTTATGCTGGACTACGACTTAAGTAAATATCGGTGAAAGGGGCGGCGATGCTCGTCGTCTCGCTTAGGGGTTTTTGGTCTCAGTAAGGGTGCCAATAAATAAAATAATTGAATTGTAACCGTTGAACATCAAGACGATGTGTTAATTATTATGAAAGGTGTTCGTCATCGTGGTTTCAAATGATAGCTGAGTTAATCTTTTGTCTCATGATGTGTTAATTGTAGGCTGGTTTTTACTGGAGCATAAGCACAAGCATAAACATATGTATAAGCAGAAACCTAAGAAAGACGAGCTTTTTATTTGTCTTGTGCTGTTTTCACTAGTAACGAACAGTTCTGTTTTGCTTGTGCTTATGCTTATGCTTATGTCGAGCGCGTTACTAGTGGAAACAGCACAAGATAAATAAGTGGGTTGGTTCTTCTCAAGCCGAGAGTTTCTGCTTATTCTTATGCTTATGTTTATGTCGCGGCTGTTTTCACTTGCGCTAATGCTTATGGTTATTTCCTACTAGTTCTGAGATTGCACCAATCTTTTACAAAATAGCTCACGCACGCTTTGCGTGCCTATGTTTTAATCGATCGATGCCGTAAGCTTAAGGGTTAGATTTTCGGTAATGAGGGGATATATGATTCATTCACCAAGGATAGAGACCACCACGACGGCTACGGCGACAAAAACGCTGATTAGAACTGAATTCATATTCACAATCTGATCTACCTTGTGATTGTTATTCAAATTTGTTCAACTTGTACACTGTGGTCAAATTATATGAGAAACCTGTTAGGCCATTTCCAAGTCACTTTGAGCCTCTATCAAAGGGAGGCTTCGTGTACCCTTTCTTATGGAAATCAAATGAGTTCTCAAGTAAAACTAACAGCAGTGTCTATTAATTCTCTTTGCCTTCGCCGCCAGTTTGCGTGAGTTTCCTATTGTTGTTAGTGGGACTGGCGGTTTTATACCCAGTGTGATCGCGTTTTGAAGGCTCAGGCTAGATTGCAGAGAACGAAGAAGGAAAAAAGATACTTTCCAACTGAAGCACCCAAGAGGCTCAAGACGCCGTAGAGGCTGGGTTACACTTATGACACAAGCATAAGCGCGCTATTCTCATGCGTACCCCAGATAACGGAGTCGCAAGTGGCAAGAAATGCACGTGTTTATTGCACGATTATTTCGTTGTCTGACGCCGCAGAAATTAAGTTTGTCTTGTCAGTAAACGAAGCAAATTTCTACACAACGCCAGAAGGGTCAGAAGGCTCAAAAAATTAAAACAAAGGAGGCTGAGGAGCATTGAAGAATGAAAATGCGTAGTTGTTTTGTTTTGTTACATGGCGTGGTTTCATTGTCTTGAGTGACTTGCTAACTGGTATAATTTTCACTCCGTAGAAATTACCGCAGCAACTAATTTTCGCAATTTGCCAAAGCACCTCGAAAGAAAGCGAAAATTTGTCGCCGTAATGAATAGTTGCCTCAAGATAGTTTTTATTTTGTTTTGGTTGTTTTAATCCTCGAGTGGAGACAACTTTTGAAGGGACTACAATAACTCGATGATATATATCCGGGTTCTATTTCAAGAGTTCTTAGCCACACAAATGTTTCGCTGCTTCAAAGAGACGCATTGCCTTAGGCCAAGTAATTGTCGACCGCCTTTGTAAAATATTTCTTTTTTCTATTTTCGGGCCACTGAATTGAGGTCTGACAGCTCGTTTATATTCTCATATGTTAATTTGTGGTTAGAAAAATATAATCAAAAGCACACAGTCAAGCTTTAAACGTAAATACAAAGTATACACTGCAAAAAGCTGAACTTTTCTGCCCAGATATTTGGTATTCCTAATATTTACTGCAGAAACAAAACCTTATGAGAAAACATTAATGACATTCCTTTGTAGCCTTTAATCCAAAGGAGCCCTATCTGCACGTGCAGCTTTTTGGACGCACATCTCGCATCTGCTGACATCCAGCTAATAAATTAAACGTTTGTGCAGGATAAATCGCCATTTGGGCTACCTTAGGATTGCTTAGGCAGCCATTTTTATTTATTTATTTATTTTACTTGGCGCCAGTATAGATAAGTTACGGTCTGAAAACTGCCACTATTTTCCGAAATGGACTTAAGGTAATTCCCCTGAAAAGGATGTACTATTAAGATTTTTTGAAAAAAGCAATAAAAAGATGGAGTCACCGTGCTTGTTTTCGCCCTGCATACTCGTTGTTTTTAAAGCCGCGGCTACACGAGCGATTTTTTGCTTGCGATGGTGATGCGATTTTTTTTAAAATTGTCGCGTCACCAGCGCGCAGTGAAAATCACCCGTGTAGCCACCCTCGCACAGGTGATGCGACAGCTCAAAAAATCGCAGAAAAAGAATCGCGAAAAATTAAACTCATTCAATTTCTCGCGATTTTTTTCTTGCGACGTTCAAGGTGGCTACACTTGCGATTTTCATCGCGCGCTGGGTGACGCGACAAAATTGAAAAAATCGCATCACCATCGCAAGCAAAAAATCGCTCGTGTAGCCGCGGCTTAAGTGTTTTTACGGAGTTGTGCGAGAAATGTTCGAAGCATGAACAACTGAAGAAAGCTGTTATTATGTAGCAAAAACTATGAATAGTAGTGAAAACTAGAGCCTAATTGTTTTTCTGGGCTATATTCTTTTAGTATTGTGATTTCAAATTGCCCGATCTTGCAAATAATGTGAGGAAACTGGACCACTTCGTCATCATCTCAAACTCCTTCCTGGCTCCAAACGCAGAGTTTCACCCCAGTTATATATAAATAATCCAACTTCTACTATTAACCTTTTTTTCTCATTAAAATATGTTTTTCGTGTGCCTATTACAAGTACATTACACCAATAAAAAAGGGGGGTCACCGCGCTCGTTTCTTTACAAAACGACGACAAAGGGAAAATTTCAGCTGAAAAAGCTCAATGTCAAGGCAAATTCGCAATGTTTCTAGTGTACTCGCGCACGAGCGCGCGCTAAATGACACCATAAATTATGCGCAGTAAGGATGCGCCATGCAATTGAGAGGAATCACCTTAATTCGCCTGTACATTTCGTTTTCCCAATACAGATCATATGACGATACTCAGGAAGATTTGATCCTTTGTCTTGTTTATTAAAAAGGGGGCATGCAGAGATATTCATGCTTGCAGGCTCTCTTTTTAATGAACAAGACAAAGGATCAAATCTCCATTGTATTTGGAAAACAAAGGGTGCTTACCATTTCTCAGAAAAATCCGGAAATTTCGGTTTGAAGTCAAATGGTAAGGTAATTTTCCGGAAAATCTTTACGGAAATAGTGGACAACCTCCAGAGGTAGTCCTCTTTTTCCGTTCGGAACGGAATTTCGGAAAATTGCGCACCATTTGAGCGAATCATTCCGCTTCCATGTCCTTTTGCGCACATGACGGAACGCCTTACAGTAAATGGTAAGCGCCAATCTTATCCGGTTGGTTGACCTTGGTCGGTAAATTCGGAAAATCGCTTACCATTATTCACCGGTCATTCCATCCGCATTTTTCTGAAAAATGGTAAGCACCCAAAATGTACAAGCGAATAAGGTAAAATGGCATCTCGTTCATTCCAATTCATGGTCGATTATAACAACAGGATTTTGCTTGCAACCCTGCAATGTGACGCAGCGCAAAAATTTGTTCAAAATGCTCTGTTTCATAGTTTAAAATCGCTGACAAATAGTCGCGTTGCGGATTGCTTTCTGTTTCTGGTATCCATTTTCATAGAGGAAGGCTAGGAGTAAGACATGAATACACGCAAAAGTGGGTAAAATCAAAGTGCAGGGGGGGGGTTGACACTCTGTCAAACAGAGGGTACTCACCAGATTGCCACCTGAATATTGTCGGTTGTTTGCTTAAAAAAGGGCTTACAAAGGGGGGTCACGGGCACCCAGAACCCCCCCGTCGCTACGCCCTTGCAGTGAAGTCACGATGTTGACTCTTTCTGGTTTAAGACAGTTTTTCTAGCATTAACGTACGTAATTTCACTGTGTTTCTTCGTCCTCCAAAATGTACAAAATTGTTCACTATCTTAGTCGAATTTGTCATTCTCTCATGAATTGTCTCATCATGTATTCATTAGAAACTGTATTTCACAATAAAAATTGCTCCTTGCAAGTGCGTTTTCTTCCCGGTTCCAGACGAGTTGCTCTCGTCGCATCGTTAACATTTAAACAGCAATCGTTTCATGTTGCAAGACAAGATGTATACTTTATGGCCCTGAAATGTCTTATCAGTGATGAAAGTGATATTTTTAATCATTGTTGCATGTCGTTTTCCTAAGTTGAAAATTAGACCAACAAACATTGAAAATTAGTTCGCACCTTTACCACCTCTGACTCATATATGGCAGAATTAAAACAATAGGACAATCAATTTTGATTGAGCGTTCAAACGAGCTCATTTTCAATTACGCGTTTTACGTTTGTTAGTCGAAGGCTTTTTTGTCCTGAGCGAAACATTAAAGCGCCTGACATTTACTGGCAAATATATTTTGAACTCAAAATTATTCATCATTTGGTTTTTCTTTCTTTCTGTTTTAATTTCCAGCGCATTGAATTATTCAATTGAATTATTCAAACTGGACTAACCCATTACTGGGTGGGTTTGAAAGGAGAAAAAAAGAAGCGATCTTGGTATAATATATTTGTTTTTATAATGTTTCAATTTGCTCAGTGCGAACATTTCCTGCAGCATTGATCTATTGTTTATACAGAAAAAATTATGTTTTAATTACGGGTGAAAGCAATTTTCAGCGGCTGAGAATTTCCATGAAAAAACACTCAAAGAATAATTAATCTAGTTATTAACCTTCGCACATAAGATTGAGCAGACAAATTTTCTTAGGTGTTTTTTTTTTCAACCTCCACAATTAGAACAGTTTTTTTTTAATTTTCACAAAACTATGTTGTGCCAACTTTCAATTTTCAGCTTGGGAAAAATGTCGAGAGAATATAAAACATCTGGAGTCTTTTGTTTATTTACAGCTTTGTTTCGTATAATTACTATTTTTTCATATCCTTGAAGCAACGCGAAAACGTCCATCTTCTTTTTCCGTCGAACCGTTTAAAAAATTGCCGAAGTATACGGGAAACAATTCGCGGATTTTGGTGAATATTTTTTTCTCAGGGTGTAGTGGCAAATAAGGCAATTTTATAATTTTCTGTGTTTTGAATTGTTTATTATTTTTAACTAGTTATATGAAATTTCAATGCGTTGTAATTGGGTGGCTTTGCATTGTAAATTAGGATAAAAAAAGAACATTTTCGAAATCTTTAAGACTTTATGTGGCTGTCCATCACGTCCGCACGTTTAAGTCAACAGAATTTAACTTTGTAGGCGCCGCGCAAAATTGTCGCCATCAAATTGTCGCCATCAAATTATTGAAAGGAAACAAATTGCCTAGTCGCCCTTATAAAAGCGAGGGCTTATTCTATAAATTATAATCCATGTCACCCGCTGGCAGCACTCGTGAATAAATTTTCGATCCTCTTGGAGATGGGTGTGAAGAGTTTCCGTTCAAGTCGTGTTTACATTACCGCAAAACAAACAACGATAAACGTGGACTAAATCTCTGTAATGGCAGCACGGAGACCTTCAAGAATTTTTCCGAACTAGACTTTACTTTACAGGAATTGTGCGTTTTATTTGTTGGCATTTTGTTTTCGTTGAAGCCAGTTTGACTTCTACGCATAAGATCGTGCGCTCCACACAGAAAGGTGTGAAAAGTCGTTGCTTTGACACTTTCTTCGTTTGTTGGAAGCTCTCCATTCTAACTTGGTCCTCATTTTTGGAATCAGAATCTTTCTAGCTTGTGCAGAGCAAGATTGAAAACGTAAAGCAGTTACCTCAAGGATGCCATTGCTGTCCATGCAGTGTTAAACTGTGAAATGATTAATCAAGGCCATAATATTACTTTTCCACCTTTAATTACAGCGGGCTGCACAACATCACAACAATTCTGTAAGGAGCACGTCGCTTGTGAAGTATAGCTCAATCGTCGGATTTACATCTATAATTTATCTACAATTTAGTTTTGAACAACCGGGAAACTGAAACGAAACGACCACCCGCGAAAGAGGCTGAATGATGCCTGAAAGGCACTGATTTGTTTATTTATTCGCCTTGAGAAGTGTCACTTTCGACATCGAAAGAAAAGGAAGAACTCATTCGCGAGCTTGACACAGTTGAACTTACAACGACTGAAACCTGGCGAACCAATTTACTCCTATCATGGACGGCAACATCGTGTTGATAATAGTTTTCATCTTGCTTTCAAGTCTGGTCTTTACTACAAACCTCACCGTTTGTATGCTAGTTTTCTTGCGTAAAAGCATGAGGACCTACACAAACGGGTTTGTTGTTTCGCTGGCCTTAAGCGATCTTTTAATTGGAAGCGTCTTAATTCCGACCTGGCTTATTTCTCCCGATTCTTCGGTGGTGTTGGGCTATGTGGTCTCCATAACCCTTCTTTCTGGTGTTTTCAACCTGGCAGCAGTAACTTTCGATCGCTGCATCGCCGTGTTGAAAGCCTTTCACTACGAGAGCTTCATGAGAAAGAACTTCAAAAGAATGATTTGCTCAAGCTGGCTTGCTGCTCTATCGATCTCCCTTATTCCTCTCATCTGGGGAACAGACACAACAAAACTTGCGCACAAGATTTTTGTCATCAGCGAACTCACTTTGTGCGTTTTGTTGCCGTACATGTTAATCTTTACAGGCTACTTAAAAATATTTCAGCAGGTTAAGCGAAGTGTGAGGCGTGAGAGACAAATAACAGCTTCTGTTCGGAAGTTACTGCATGAGAAAAACAATATTTCTTCAGAAGCAAAGCTCGCACAGGTCTTCATCATAGTTGCTGTTATGTTTGTGTTGAGCTGGCTTCCTGTCCAATATATGACCATCGTACACGAAATAGGACGCCCGGAGCTCATCCCAGACTATCTTCGTTTTATTTCCCTGTTTACGGTCGCTCTCGGCTCGCTGATCAATCCGATTGTCTATTCATTTCTGAAGCCAGATTTTCGAAAATCCATCCATCATATTTTTTGTCATCGCAAGAGAAAGCGTTTCGGTTCGAACGGTACTTGGGCTCGATATGGAAGTTCAAATTTAACCGCGACATCGAGTTTGAAAGCGCGTTTGACTACCAACACCAAAAACGCGGCCACTACGCGTTTATGAAGAAGGAAGAACGCGTTTCTGACGCGGCACGTGGAGAGTGTCGTTGAAGTCGTTCAACGATGGTAGACGAGCTGCCAGCAAAAATTGATTGCATATCTAATACTGTCATGACCTTTTTCATTTAAAAGTTGTAATAAAATTGGTTTGTGTGTGATAATGTCAAACGGGTTCTAAGGTTATGTAAATACCTCAATGTTCAGTGTGTAAAACGAGTTAGGAAAAACTTAAAAACAGAAACAAAAGGGTTTTTTACTTCACCTTGGTTTCAACGTGATGTTTTTAATCACCTTTGTATATTTTGGTGTAATTTTCATTTTTCTTAATAATTTATGATTGGCACATTGCCTTGAGCACTTCGATTATAAGCTACTCCATTTCACATAATTGGTGCGGAGCTGAAACTAGAACTAAATTAAAACCCTTTCCGTTCCATCCAATCCTTAAAAGCAACATTATATGAGAGGGTTAACACCAATCAACGTATTTTACCCAAAGGCAAAAAATGAAGATTAAACTTATTTTGTCATTCCTCGTGATTATATGCCCAACAAATGTTTTCTCAAAATATTTTGTTGTTTACAAAGGCTATTCAGTAACTTTTATCAGTAGTAATGTGTTTGTGTAAGAAAAATAATTCTCTCTCGTTCCTTGGTATGTTTTTCACCATTGGCCTGAGAAACAGCAGCGAAGAAGCACTTGGAAGCTACTGATACAAGAATGAAACCGATCGTTTTGGAAAATAGTCCTTAAAACTTCGAGTTGTAGAGAAATGACTTTTTGCGAAGCGATCGGTAACTGCAAGTTAACATGAATGAGTTTCCTTTCTTATTCGGACACTGACTTCAATGCCGGAGAAAGGAAATTTCGGAACCTATCAGTTGTTATTCAATAAAAAGATAAACTTTGCCACAAAGAAACTCTGTTTTGTCATAATTGACCTTTGCACATCCACGGGGGTGGAGTGGGGGTTAATTTCGGCAGTTGCACGCTATATTCTATATCAGACGTTAGAACTTTAGAAAATATCCCTTGAGATATCCAAAGGGCAGGTGTTTCTTCAACCTAAGGCGAAAAGGCATTACAATTTAAAATAAGTGTACATATTGAATATGATAATAAAGTAAAGGCAAATAATATAGCGTAAATAAAAAAAACGTAGCAGTTTTAAAATTTGAAAAATACAATCGACCTTGTACGTGTCATCTCAGTGTTTATCAGAGCGGTGACCAGTTACAATTTTACTGTTATTGGTGGAAAAAAAGATGTTGCTAAATGAATTATCTTAGCACTTTTTTCACTTGTCGGCTAATGGTTATCAGTTTTTACCAGTTTTATCAAACACAGAGGGGGAAATTGAACCCATCGTGTTTCCCTGCATTTGGACAGTCGTTTATACGAGTGCAGTGCTCACGAATAACGCGAACTTATCAGGGGCCCGTTTTTCAAAAGTCCCGATAACGTAACGGGCCCGAAACCACATTTTGAAACATTTTGAAATAAAAATCTCAAGAAAAGTAGAATGTGATCTGACTTCTAATGGGGTACATTTTCTTACTTTAGCTTATATTTTTACTGTATAATTGTCAAAACTTTTAAAACTCCCATCTGGAGTGGAAAACAAAACAGCTTAACGGGCCCGGTAATTACCGGGAGCTTCAAGGAACGGGCCCCAGACCCGATTCAGACGCCGATCTTTTCATGAGCCGAACTTAATTCGCATTTGGACTGAACCCAAATTAACAAAATTACGCGTGTTGATTCAGACGTCGAACTTAATTTGCCGTTCCACAGGCGTACCTACAGTTCCAGTCCCAGTTCTGAGTAAAACTGCTCAAATACATATACAATATAACAATTTATGCTTTAGGTTCGACACATGAAAAGTTCGGCGTCTGAATCAAAGCCGTTCCAAAGTCGAAATTTCCGCCTCGTCCAGGCGAAAAGAATGGCCGAGCCGTTCCAAATTAAAGTAGCTCATGAAAATTACGGCGTCTGAATCGGGCCTAACGTGGCCTGCAGGCCACGGATCTGGGGCCCGTTTCTCGAAGCTCCCGGTAATTACCGGGCCCGTTAAGCTGTTTCGTTTTCCATTCAAGATGGGAGTTTCAAGATTTTTGAAAATTATACAGTAAAGTTATCACTGACCTAAAGAAACAAAATGGACTTCATCTACTTTCCTTGAGTTTTTTATTTCAAAATATGGTTTCGGGCCCGTTAATTTACCGGGACTTTCGAGAAACGGGCCTCTGGTCCTTTCAAACCAAGAAAAAAGAACGAATGTTGAACTAGACAACACAGAGGCTTGGTTTGTGATCAACTTTCCGACAGAAGCCATACGCCCATGGTAGAGGTGAGTGTTCTTGCGGCTGGTGAGAGATTCAGTGATTTTAGCTGAAGGTGGAAATAGTAAGGAATGGTTGAGGTTAAAGTTCAAACAACAGTTGCTATCATACCCGGGTATGCCTCGTCATCAAAGTTGTGAGCAAACGTGACTGTGAGCGAGAACAATGCGGGCGCCAGTTGGTCTTCCCATTCTCGACCCCAGAGCTCTTCTCGGGCTTCGCGCCTGGAAGGCTCTGGGAAACTCCATATTGATCGTAGCCAAAATCTGGCTATATAGACTTCAAAGCGCATGCTCGACTACCCAAAATCCAAAATGGCGTCGCTGTTTGAAATAGTCCTTGCATTATGCCTTAGCAAACGGTGGTAAAGACTCTAAATTTCGCTTGCTGTGCCTTTCAATAACACGCGAACTCTGAAGTTCAAATCTCGACCGACAACTGCGGTCCTCTCTGCCTGGCATCAATCCAGCGGCTTCCGACTGCAACCGAGAGGCGATAATCGATGATTTATTAGAGATAAAGAATACGGGATATATGAGTCTAAGCCCCGTATTTAGCACACATGATTCTTCAATACTTTTCAATGCAAAAGGCTTTTTCGTCCCGGAGTGTGTTCGGAAAGTTTGATTGATGGAAGCCAAAACGCGGTTTGCATTTTGGCGGTTGGCGCTTGAAAATGAAATTCTGTATAATTATGAAAATCGCCGTAAAGGTAGAGCAGAAATCATTTATATTGAAGGTGTTGTTTATACAAGGAAGGACTTTTTAGGGGTTTTACTCATGCTTGTTTTGTGAACCTTTTTTCGAAGCTAGTTCGCTTCACAAGAGTAACCGTTCATTTTTTCGCGCGTACCGAGTTGGCCAATCAGAAGCAATTTCATTGTTTCAAATGATAACCAATCAGAGCTGGAGCTTGCGTAGAGTTCCCCAGAGCTCTTCCCGCGGTCACGTCCGTTAGACATACGCAGAAGGGAAGAGCTCTGGGGTCGAGAATGTTGGTCTGCCAAGGAAAGCATGCGCAGTGGCTGTGCCCAGTGGCTTGTGACTTGAGTCTAGAATGTTCGGATGTGGTCACACTTGAGAGGAAAAGCGCAATTCAGCTTACTAAATCTGAAAATGAAATAAATAAGTTAGAACCGGGCTTGACCAGGTTAGAGCTAAAATCGGGCTTGACCTGTTTGCCCAATACATTATAGTTAAAACCATAAATCATAAATTTCATCATCAGTAAGATGGCTGCTGAGCTATCCACTGAACATGCCGCTCGTTTCGTAAAATTTGAACAGTTATTTCTAATATGACCAACTTTTGACCACTGAAACGTATCTGAACAGATGCACAA
>JAEMWC010001670.1:7500-85000 GCA_016490735.1 Pachyseris speciosa | reverse complement strand
ACGACTTAAAGTACCGCCTATGTATATATTACAAGTCAGTGACAAACATTAACTATTTTCAACTAATAGATGTGTTTAGTCTGTTTGTTTCGCCATGCATTTCTTTAAGTGCAACTCGTAACTTCAACCTATAGGCGTGCCAGGATAAAGGGGAGGAGGCGGGTTAAAACTCGTACAGTCAGCATGAATGTGTTTAGTCTGTTTGCTTCGCCCCTGCATTTCCTTCGGTCCGTTACTTCCTTTCGTACAACGTAAGAACGAGGCATACATGTGTCCAGTCTGTTTGTTTTGCCCTGCATTTACTACAACGGGAGACTTGTCGGCTAGCTCTAAGAACGTCAGGCATACATGTGTTTCGCCTGTAGTATACAATTAACGGTCTGTATACGGACCGACTTATCGTTTGACGATCCGTACAGTCCGTACGGATACTCAAGCTCTCACCGGCCCCGACAGTTGTGCATATGATTAACGGATCGTCTACGGACCGACTTATCCTTTGACTGTCTGTAGAGTCCGTACGGATCGTTTGACGGACTGTATCAGTTTGAAGGACATGTGTGGATGTTCCTTGCCGTATAACCACCCTTGATTTTTTTGCCATACAAGTGTTTCCCTATCCTTTACTATAACATCCGGTGGTCCTTGAATGTTTTCTACTGGGGTGCCACCCACTCCCTGACCAACCAATGAACACCGATCTTGCAAATTGAATTTTCAAACAGTCTAGTTACCCGGGCTGCGCGCGTCTCGCGCGGCGCCCGGGTCTTAAACTACCGACGATTATTCTTTTTCGTCGTCGAGTATCATCCACAAATGGCACTTCCGGCGTTTCTGCGCAAGCGCTAACTATTTTTAACAACAGTGATGCGTGTTGTCACGTACGGGAAAATGTCGATTCATCTTGTGGCTTTTGAAGTCTGAACAAACAATATGTTAAGAGAAGTGTCTATGCGAATGTTTGCAAGTTCAACGGCGAGAAGAAAGCTTTTAACATGAGTAAACTTAATGGCAGATGGACTGCTTCAGGAGATTGCGAGTAGTCTCTAATTTTGGCGACGGATTTTGGGGCCACGTGCGCGCGCGAAGTTGCGAGGAGACGCGACGCGAGGGGAGCGCCAAAAATTAGAGACTACAGACAAAGGGAGTTTGACCTTTCCCGGCCGAGTGATTCGGAAGTGTAAATCTCATATCAACAGCAAGAATGATGCCTGTTGTCACGTATTGGAAAACGTCGATTCACCTTGTGTCTTTGAAGTCTGAACAACTAATATGTTAAGAGAAGTGTCTATACGAATGTTTGCAAGTTCAACAGCGAGAAGAAAGCTTTTAACATGACCAAAATTTAACTCCAGATGGATTGCCGCCGTGTTCCCCGTATCGGGTGTCTGGAGAACTAAGACCTAGAAAACTCAGACCTCAGACCTAGAAAACTCAGCCCCCCCCCCCCCCGCCGCCACCCCCCCCCCCCAAGTCTGGAAAACTCAGACCCCCTCAAAACTATACAAATTTTCAAAGTCAAATAAACGTGGACAAAATAAATTATCGCCGTTCAGTGCGCTGAAATGTTACACCGTCTATTTATCGCAGATAACAAACACTTCACGTTATTATAATCGGCTCCGGAGCACGAGACCTAGAATACTCAGACCCCCCCCCACCCCCCCTCCCCCAAACTGGAAAACTCAGACCCCCTCACAACTATACAAATTTTCAAAGTGAAATAAACGTGGGCAAAATGAATTATCGCCGTTTATGAGGGGTTTGAGTTTTTACAGTTTGGGGGGGTGGGTCTGAGTTTTCTAGGTCTTGTGCTTTGGAGCCGATTATAATAACATGAGACGACAAAGGAGAAGTGTTTGTAAACAGTTTCACTTGATCACTCTGCTAATTAATTTTCTACTCACATTTCACCGAGACGTACTCCATTAACGTTTATACGAAAAAATCCTACATCGTTCGATAAGCGTTTCCTTTCTCAAACAATTATCCATCGAAGCGAAAACAAGTGTGCTTAGTTTTTTTTTTGGAATCAATACACTATTTTTATCACCTTGCAAAAGGATAAACCTCTGTGGCCTAAAGGTCACTGTTCTTGCCTGTGACACAGCTAACCCGGGTTTGATGTCTTTTAGCTTTTTTAGTGGTATATATCACGGGCTTTATTTTTCTGTTTCTCTTTTTCTTGTTCTTTTAGAAATATTTTTTACAAGTGTTATAATTACTGTTCTCAATGGTTGAGCTGTATTTTAGAGGAATAAATGTTGATACGGGTCTAAAGAAATAGACTCCAACACAAGCTAAACACAATGCGTCCGATGTAAGAAAGACAGACTTCCCTCTATTCTTTTGTTTAGCACTAAGTTAGGGATACAATACTGTTTTTTACAAGCCCGGGTTTAGGCTAATTGTAGCCTCTTGTTTAAATTAAGCCCTCTGTCCCTAAGAACGTCCACCGGGAAAGAACTTTGACAGCAGAACTCAGGGGGCCCCGGGTACGAAGTGTTCCTGGCATAAAGGATCCATCCAGGCCAGGGATCAGCTGAGTGTTCCACTCCTTTCATCAGGGAGTTATTTCTCCCAGTTGCTTTGTGTATATCATGACCAGTCTAGATCTCGAGAAGCATCTGTCAAAACCTCAAAAGGATGAAGCCCGAAATGACAAAAGCCATAAGAAACCCAGACGCTGGCTGGGGTCGTTGGATGCACGCAGTCATACACCACATTTTCGTCTTCTAGACCCAAACACGAAACGGTAAAGGGCGATGTAATTTGCTTTGGTGAAAATAATCTTCGATTGCAGGTTGTCTTATAAAAGTGCAATTAGAGAAGTACAATGTTGTTCCATTGTGTTTGTAGAAATAGGCGCTTTCACTTTTCAGACACGAATACAAAGGCCTTACCTTTTCGATGTGCGCAATGAATAACAAATTGTTCCATGGTAGTAAGTTTATAGTTTTGTACAGACTTCTATAAAGTAAAAGCATATGACCAAAAAGAGAAATCTTCTTCGTAACTGAGTTCTTCTCTTGGGTTACTGATCAAGAATTGGATCGAATGCCAAGTACATTTTTAGGGAGATTAAAAACATTCAATTTATTCTGATACCAATTATGAAGATGTAATCTTCTTAGCGGATTTCACATGGAGGATTTTTGGGAAGAGATAACGACTCTGGAACTCTGACTCCCTTGCCTTACCCCCACAGGAGACGCTGGTCAGCCTAGACCCGGTCACCTACTTCCGGTAACCTCGCAGCTCTAAATTTCAGTGGCGGGGATAGTGTCGCAGCGAGGGCTAGAGTCCATTGTTTGTATTGTTTGTTCTTTTGTCTCACCAGATATGTGGTCTCCTATTTCCCAAATCCTTTCCTAGCCTAAATGTTTCCCCTCTGTTTTCGTTGTGTAATTTTGAATTTGCAATAGTGAAAACAGGCTTTTTCGTTTTCCATTTTAATGTAAATTCTGTTGGAAAATAAAGTACTTTTCAATTCAACCTAATTTACAAGTTGGTGTCGCATTTCATTCTCATGACAGTCACATGCTGCTGAAGGTCTCGCCACCATCAACATCTTGATTACTTTGTTTGCATATGTTTGCAGCGCAGCTGGCAATGGCGTCTTCAGCGTTTGCTTTACTCGTCCTTTTCTCAGTTTGCTTTACTAATGGCAGAGCAGATGACAACAAACCGGAGCAAATTCATATCGCTTTTACGGGAATTGCAAGCGAGCGAAATGTCAACTATGTGACACCGTCGCCAAGTGAAAAGCCTGAGACGGTCGTGATGTACGGAACGAAACCCGGAAATTTGGACAAGAAAGCTATCGGGGACTCTTTTGTGTTTACCGGCCCGGGTCACAACTTCACCATCCATAATGTGAAGGTAGGAAAGTTTCCGTCCACGATATTTCAGGGTAGCTTGCATAACACCCGGCATAACAGCCGGGGAGGAGGGGGGGGGGGGGAGGGGGTACTTCCTAGTAATAGGCTAACGGGGGATATGCCGCTGGATGAGGTCGCATTTTCAGCACGACTGGATTTCTATAACGGGATTGCATTCAATAGAGTTACTTGAATGGGGTCGCACGTCGCATTTTTTCGGGATTTTTTTGGGTAAATGTACCAGAATATTTGTACTGTAGGTGAAATGTGAAGTGTTCTACATTCGAATTTGTCAATTCGTTTTAGGATGACCTACTTAAAAGGCTTTATTATAAGTTAGATGCATATGCAGAAAGTGACTTAATTGGGATCGTGAAAATTACATTTTCCCAAAAGTGACTAAGATGGGGTCTATAATTGGCCACAGAATAGACTATAATGGGGTTGGGGTTCTGAGAGGCAAGCGGGACATACCCAGCAAAATTTGACCCAATTAACAACAACAACAACACCAGCCTTATTGCCAAATAATAGTTGAACTTAATTTACAACATCATCTAATAATACAGGAAAGGCAACATTAACTCAGAATAACTGAAAAGCTAATCAAGCCCCTCCCCCCCTCCCCCCCCCCAAAAAAAAAAAAAAAAAAAAAAACTGGCATAACAGACATAACACCAGGGTCAAATGCCGGTAAAATCATTGTGTCGATATGCAATCGGTAAGGTTTTTAACTGAAAAATTGTACAAGCAACTAGCATTCAAAGCTAGCTCATGAGATGGGTTGACACCATATAATTAGATATGGTACTGACGGTAATAATATAGTTCCGTTTTCCCAGTATAAAAGAAACACCTACTTCCGGTCATTTCCAGCTTGCCCATAGATCGCGGTGCAAAGTTCATTCATTAGTTTTCAATGTAATTTTATAGTCTAATTAAGTAAACATTACAAGCACTTCTACAGCTTTGTCACTTGAAAGTAATCTATTTAACAATTAGATTATGAGCTCGAGATTTCTATCGCGTGATAGCTGATGAGGGCGCAGCCCGAATAAGCTATCACTCATAGAAATCGAGAACGAATAATCTTGTTTTAGTATAAATCTACTAGTCGTTCAAAACTAAGCAATTTAATTATTTAAATCCTCCTCACAGAACACTTTGAAAACGCGAAGAAGAGGCCGCCATTTTGTTGCAATCGCTACTCACTATCTATCGCAGAATAGATAGCGAGTAGCGTAGCCAATCAGAGAAAGGCGTTCATGATAGAACACTTGTAGATTTAGATTGAGTTGATATTTCAAGTAATAATTATCAAGAAGTGTCAAAATTGTCTAATAACATAGGCGTTTCGGGTGTACAACCCTTCTTCAGTGTGGAAATCAACCGTTGAAATACGTAATATTTGTAACTACTAGTAGATTTATACTAAAAAAGGCATAGTTGTTCTGTTTTTGTTTACAAAGTTGACAGGTCTCGAACTAAACACACGTTACTACTACCAAGTTGGAGTCCCAGACAATGGAACAAGTGAAGTGATGTCTTTTTCCACCAAAGACGGCAACTTAGTTTTTGCGGTAAGTGCAAAACAGTCAAAACACCGTCTTCTTGTTGTTGTTACGCACGTTTTAGCTTGTCACGCAATGACATTGACAGCTTCTCATATCTGCGCAAGTACGTCCGTTCAGAGATTAAGGTAAAGCAGGGAAATGCACAATTACAGGCCACATTTAGTTTTGCAGACACATACGAAATAAAAGCATTACGCGGCTATCTTTGATACTTTCGTAGAGCAGAGGGATACATATCTTTGACGCGAATCAAAGGCATCGGGCCTTTGATACGAATCAAGCCAATCAAAGGCGCATCACGTCTAAACTACTTTTGATAGCGACCCTACATTACCTGCGGAGGTTTCCGGAAAAGAAATCATCCCATCTGTACACTACTATTACCCGGCCTCAAACCCCAGCAGACAGCTCACTTTTGTCACCCAGACATCATTTTCCGTCTTTCTGTCTGTCCACGGGCACAACATCTCTCATTCATAACCTGAGTATCAGCCCGTCCTGAAGGGTAGGGGGTTAGAAAAGCCTGATACTCAGCTCAGGCTTCTCATTCATGACCGACGTTCTCACCAGCCCTAAACGAAAACTATCCTTCCCCTTGTATCTGGAGTACTTATAAGTGTCTCATTATTGTGTTTTATTTGGAAGGTGTACGGTGATATGGGTTACTCCAATGCTGTCAGTCTTGATCGTCTTAAAGCAGAGGTGAACAGCGGCGGATATGACGCTGTGATTCATGTAGGAGGTAAACTTATCCGTCTGCTGCTGAGTGACTTGATACCAGGTTAATTAGAGAGAGAAATCGGTGTAACCAAAATGCCTATTAGTTATATAGCGCACCAGTTTAAAAAAGAATGCGCCGTAATAACGTCGCGAGCAATCGAGCCGAAATTAATGTGGCCTATCAGTTATAATTTAATCTATGCCTGCTGAAAACTTGACTGACTTGTTCAGTGCTCCTGGGAATGAATGGTAGATACTTGTGGGCTGACACGCAGTTTGAAAATGTTGCACGAAGGAACGTGACGGTGGTATGTTGCATGTGTGGCCAAGGCAAGCGGTAACAAACTTTCTTTCTTTCTCTCTCCATTTTTGGTCACTTTAGACATGGCTTACGACATGTACGAAGAAGAAGGAGTAATTGGAGATGAGTGAGTGTCAACGAACATTGCTCTTAATTCAATAACTGTGTTCTTCTATTGGAATATTTGCCTTAAGTAACAACAGAAGGAGTGTTTTGTTTTTCACTTAATCTTCACATTCGTTTTTGTCCAGATTCCCGTCTTGCAAGGTTGAGTGTTTCTGTTGTTCGTCCATTTTCTGTTTGTTTGTTTGTTTTAATTTTAGGTTTATGAATGCCATCCAGCCAATTGCTACGAAGGTACCCTACATGGCTCTGCCAGGAAACCACGAGGTACGGAAAGTGTTCCAGATTCTAGTCGAATCCCTGTAACCCAGGCTGAGATACATACCACGCGTGGGAGGCACTGAAAAGAGGAGGGGTGGCGCTAGGGGGGGGGGGGGGGGGGGAATGGGAGGGGTATCAGAGGGAACACGATGGGAGAGGGAGGTAGGGAGGTTATCTCTTTCTCCCATAACTCCCTTTTCGAGGGCTGACACGCATGCTTAGGAATGCCTAGCAAGAGATTTCTATAGAGAAACTGATTCTTTCGGAGAATATGAATTGGTCTGGAGTAGACTCCGAGCGCTCTCTTTCTTTTATTAGGGATTTTAAGAAACGAGGACGGGAACTTCAACGAGAACGTCACAAAACAATAGGTTTAATGAGCAAAAACAATGGCTCTGCAGGTGCGTTTTGCATTTTGGTACATTTCTTTCCGTCCTCTGCAAAACAACAACGTGAAATTACCAAATTTTAGGTTTTGGCGAGAACGTGAGTACATGACGGCACATTTTTCTTTCTTTCTCTTTACATTAACGCCGTTCATAGAAATTTAGTTCCCGGATTGTTCGCCAACATTTTACAAGTTGAACAAATTGGAATTCAAAGCGCTACAATAACGAGAAGATATATTTTGAAATGACGTTTTCATGGCCGTCGTGTGCTCGTTTCTTAAACTCCCTATTAACTTTTGCAGTGCTCATCGAATCAATCCCTTCGCTTTCTTCTCCGGTCTCCAAATTGCATAGTTTTACCGTCCGTTTTTCGCGAGTTATCTAAAGAAAAAAGAACGATTGCTTATAGCCTAGCTAGTACAGGAAAAATACTCGCACCTTTGATAGAGTATTTGCATAGAGTATTTGCATGCTGTTGGCAGCAAAGGAGATCCCTTCAGTGTTTCAGCGCATTTTAATTTAGTTTATCATTGGGACGATTTCTAGTACTAAATCTTTTGCTGTGCTGTTTGCGTTTGTTCTGATCAAACAACTAAAGTCACTTAATGTCATACTTGAGTATGAATGAATAAAAAATCTTCTGGTTTTCGTTTCACGTATTCGTTAGCTCAGTTGGTAGCGCACCGGATTTATTATCGTGCGGGAGCTGGTCGCGGGCTCAAACCCCGGCCGGACCAACACTCAGGGTCTTAAAAATAATTGAGGAGAAAGTGCTGCCTTTGTAATAACGTCTGCAAACGGTTAGACTTTCTAGTCTTCTCGGATTCGAGCGGAAAAGCGGAGGCCCCGTCTCACAATCTGTGGGACGTTAAAGAACCCACGCACTGTTCGAAAAGAGTAGGGGCGTAGTCCCCGGTGTGGTAGCCTACCTAGAGTGTGGTTATGGGGGAGGGATTTGCAGTTACGAGCCTACAGTAATTGGCGCAAGCTGTTGTGGTGTCCAGGCCAGTTCTCTGGCGAAGCTAATAAAACTAAATTTAACGCCTAAAGCAACCCAAAGCAATCCAAACTTATCCTGAGTCAAACATGACAGTCAGTATTTTATTTTTATGATTCTTTTCTCTCTAGAAAAAGGACAACTTTACTCACTATATTCACCGCTTTTCTAACATGGAGCTTGGTGTTGGCCAGACAAGTGGAAGTGGAACAAGTCTTTGGTAGTTTATCTTTACACGTTTATAAATTGAAATATTCTCACTCAAAAGTCAGGTTCACAGCTCTTACACTCATATCATCCGTGCCAGGCTAGCGGAGATAAAACAAAACACTGTTGTTATTACAGTTAAGCATCCGCCTGGCCTCTAAACGATTTCACAGTCCCCTACTCGCATGTGACTCCTTATAGTTTCTGGAGCTGATAACAAATTACACTGACATATACTCACGGGAAAGAGCCTTCGCTTGGAGCGAGGTTGAAAGACCGTCACTGTAGAAATGCCATACGGAAGGTCACTCACTAAAAGCAGCATCACTTTGGTTTACTTTTGGACCACTAATCTCTGAAAGCTTTGTTTCGTCCTCAGGTGGAGTATGGATATGGGCCTGATTCATTTCGTGGCTTTTGACACCGAAGTTTATCACTACTACCCCGATGAGGTACTGCATACAAATGACTCACATTGTTTGTATTTGGATATTAAAAGTCAACGCCATCTTTGACTATCGTTATTTTGTCTTTGTCTAAGATTTCAATAAAAATAAAAAAAAAACGTAATGTAAGGTATATAAACCTCAGTGGTTTCGACTGAGTGGGGAGATGACAGAACAAATTTCGAAGACAATTTTCAACTTTATACTTGATTTTGAAATGCTAATAAGCTTACCTTCGCGTAAATTGGAAACGTTGGAATAGGTTTTAATCTTTTTCATTCTTGTTTTAGGGTCAAATACAAAGACAACTCAATTGGCTTGAGGCTGATTTAATAAAGGTATTTTGATCTTCTTATCAGAAGGAGAGTCCTAATTGGGAAATTTTAACTGGTTCATATTGGTCCCTTTCCTTCATTTGTTCTGTTTTTGTCGTTTGCTTGTCGAAATAATAAGCCTTTTACATGAATTCTTTTAAATTTGGAACATCTATACACACGCAAAATATTTACATGGAAAGGAAATAGAATCCGCGGGAGTCTTGCATTCGGCGTCACTAGCCGATTGTGAAGGAGCGTAGCCTGCGCCGCAGACGTTCTCTAACCCCGGTTAGTAACGTCTGCGAAGCAGCGCCGCCTCTTGTCGACGGGCCAATCATAGCGCGCACTTTAATTCTGGTGCACAGAACAAGGAATTCGGCGCTGCTTCGTAGACGTTACTAACCGGGGTTAGAGTACGTCTGCGGCGCAGGAGAGAGGGCGAGGTGCACATAAATATATCCATAAGTTCGTTTTACGCGACTCCTGTCAAATGACCTATTAATTGGATGCGTTTCATTCGTTAACCGCTGATAGAAGAGTACGATTTATTTATTTATTTATTTAATTTTATTATTATTATTATAATTTTTTTTTTGTCTTTTAAGGCCAACGACCAAAGAGACAAGACTCCATGGATTGTTTCTCTGGCTCACAAGGTATTAAAACATTTCATTGTTTTACCTTTGCCTTTATCACTGACTTGTTCAAGTCACTCAAGTCGTTGTTATTTTTTCTTCTTCTTTGCAGTCCTGGTTTATGGAGGAGACAAACTTCTCAGCCTTTGGTCCTCTTCTGCACAAATATGGTGTAGACCTACACCTATGCGGCCACGCACATAATTACCAGCGGCTTTACCCAAGTAAGCAACATTCTGTTTTTATCAAATGAAGAATGATCCTCGCAGTTGTGATTCATTTCACATATCATTCACATTCTGTTTTTAATCGGAGTTAATCTGTCTCTCCAAAACTGACAAGATATGAGGTGGTATTAAGGGGAGACTCTCTTCATTAAAGCCGTCACTTTTATTTTCAGTAAATTTCACTATTTTTTTTTTCACGAATACCAGCAAGTGGAAAGCATAGAGAGCATAGACTTCACCTTTTTTCGCCCGACTTGCCCCAGGTCATCTCAGTCGCGCGCGATTTCCGTTCAGTGTGAAGTTATTTGCTCTTTTGGACAACTCTTTTTTACATCCCACGCATGCTCTCAAATTCGCATTAAATAAAGTAAATGTTCTCGCTTACTTTCGAAACACCTAATTGCACTTTGATTGCTTGTAACAGTTGTTTTTCCTTGGCACCTTAATTGCTTAGGTTGCTTGAACAGAACATTAATAGAATCTGATCTTACGAGATGAGATAATGTATATTTTACTATTCGTATTTACTTTTTATTCTTTATAACTATGTCACGGCTTTTTTTATCCTATAGTAGCATTAATTATGCAGGGCCCCTATTGAGACCAGCCCAGTGCTGAAAGGGCCACTCTGCCTAAATAAAGATCACTTGACTTGACTTGACCTTCCAAAGACGACTGCACGTGCCGTTCACGTGCGGATTAGCTAGCCCACTATTTTGCTAGGCACGTCATTATTATTTGAACTATTACACTTGGTCTAGTTACCATAGATAGAAAAATACATTGGCAAGTAACATGTTACATTTTGTGCAAACTAGCTTACAACGGAAGTGTGGACAAACCAACGGATAATCATGTTTATATAAACCCCAAGTTCAAGACCGTGATTGTCGCAGGATCTGCAGGCTCCCATGAAAAACTTTCCAACTGGACCCGCGCTCCTGATTACATGTCGGCAAAATACATCTACGACTATGGGTAGGTTGGAGAGGACATAGGAGAGGGGGCAGAGAAGGGTTAGCCGCTATAGGCGTCTCCTATACGTTGTTTTGTCGGGTAATATGCTAGGGACCCGAGCAACCAAGACGCCAGTATAAACTTATATTTCGTGAAACAAGGACCTGTTATTAAGAAACAGGCTCTTAAACCAAACGAAAATTTACCATATTCAAGTTTCCACGGGGAACGCAAATGGTAAATTTTCCTTTCTTGGTCTGATCTGGATAACATTCTCTACGGCAAAATTTAACTTCTTTTCCGATAAAATCACAAGAACGAGAGTTCACAGAGTAAACTGATGACTACGTTTTACTTCTGGCCAGCTGTTGTACGTCAGGCTGTTTTTAATTTAGTCATCAACTGAGCATATCTGGCGACAAAACGATCAACTTTGTTTGGGGTATCGCAAAATCAGTTAAGCAGGGAATTCAGTCGGTACTTTTTCTTACACCATGTGAGCGGTGAAACGCTCTCACATCTGACAGTGACGAGGAGAGGTTCTCTACTCTGCTCCGAGAGGTTTTTCTCCGGGTACTCCGGTTTTTTCCTCTCCTCAAAAACCAGCGTTTCTCCCACACGGCCCCACAAGCTTGCAGCTTTAAACTGTAACCGTGTATAAATAAAGTTTCTTTGCCTTTTTTATATCTGACAACTAGCCAGCACCTTTTTGTCATTTCACCTCAAACAACGGGAAACAAACAGTCAGCTCAGTCTAGAGCGATCGGGCTTCTCCGGTACTCTCTAAATTTTCAAAGTCTTTAGATGTATTTTGCCAGGCATCAGGCCATCAGGAGCCGGGAGTTCGATCAATCAAGAAAATGAATCTCAGATCGCAGATTTTTTCTCTTGTTTTCTTATTGATTCCAGCCTACGGCGGTAAGGTGGATAATCAGACCGGACATATGTATCTCAACCCCGCTTACAGGACGACCATAGTCGCTGGATCCGCGGGCTCAAAGGAAAAACTTTCCAGTGGTAAAGGGCCTGAAAAAACTCTGGCAAAATACATTGAAGACTACGGGTTAGTACAGTTTGACTTCTTGTTCAAGAATGGAATTAGTTCATTCAGGAGCCCATCACTAGGAACGTACCCTATGCCCTATATTCTTGTCACAGCGTTTTCACAGACCAATTTATTTTTAGATTGAATTTCCCGCCAATATCAGATTCCCGCAGGAATCCCGATGACCAATCAAAAGTCGCTGCACGTGCCACAAGAATCTGCACGTGCAGAGCCTTTGTGTTTCGCTCATTAAAACTATTGTTCTGTGGCGCTCTCGTGGCCGTTGCCGTCCTCGTTGCCCTTTTTCGCGGGAAAAGAAAGTCTAAAAATAGATCGGTCTGTAAAAATGCCGTGACATAGGCTTAGTATGGGAGTTGTACGCTCCCGGTTCATGAGGGAGCTTAAGCAACGAGGACGACGACGGCAACGAGAACGTCACAAAACAATAGGCTTAATGAGCAAAAACAATCGCCTGCACGTGCGTTTTACATTTTGGTACATTTCGTTGCCGTCCTCTGCAAAACAACAACGTGAAATGACCAAATTTTATGTTTTCTCGAGAACGTGAGCGAATGACGGCAAATTTTTCTTTCTATTTTCTTACTTTGACGTCGTTCATAGCAATTTAGTCCCTGGACAGTTCGCCAGCATTTTGTAAGTTAAACAATTTTGAATAATCGTGAAAGAGTTACAAAAACGAGAAGTTATATTTCAAAATAACGGGGTTGCCGTCGTCGTCGTATTTGCTTAAGCTCCCTAATTAAGGCGAGAGGAGAGGGCTTCAGGGCATGTTCACTACACGCAAAGCCAATTCGTCGTTTCAGCTTTTCTGGAAATCATATGCTTGCTATATATTCGATGGACGGATGAGGGAAATTTTTCACAAATGCGTATTTTTACGAAAATAAGCAGATACTTGAACTTAGTCCAGACTGCTAAAACTGTTTTAAGTGACCACGAAATGGCGCCAGCAAACCCTGTGAACTTGCGGAAAAATATGATCATGGTATACCTTCTAATTTCAAACTGTTGTTTCCAACTGTTCGCACTCCAACCGGTGGACGGCCGCAAGGGTGGTTAACGTAGGAAAAAAGGGATTCCCTGTTAAAAGGATCTTTCCTGGGTCGAGTGGTGGCCGGTACCAATGAGCGGGGCTGCTGCAGCGAATTACAGAGTGTAGTAGAGTTTTGAGAATGAGTTTATTTTAGGCGTGAGATTCAATATTAAACTTACAGGTGATGAATAAGCACTGAAATGGTCTTACAAAGTTGTTTTTCTTCGATTTTCCCTCTCAGCTACGGTCACCTGCAAGCCATCAACAGGTCTCATTTGTACTGGAGCTGGGAGAACACTCACGAAAACATCCATCCCAGATTTCAGGACTACCTGTGGATCGTACAAGAAAACCACGGGGTGAGGAGCCTACCTGAGGAGCGACCTCTTGCTCCATTGCAAGCCTGACACCGAGCAAATCATCCAAATTTGAGAACAATTTTGTAGTTAGTGCCATTCGTGATTGTAGAGTTGAGTGAGTGACAAAAGCGAAAGCTTGCCAAATTATTTAGTTTCTGTGCGCGTCTTAAATAATTAAGCGTGGGGGACAACTTCGTTCCCCCAAGGGAGGGAAAAGCCCTGGGAGGTTGCACGGGAACTAAGTTTTGGAAGCGGAGTGTTGCACTGGTTAATATTGGTTTCCGTTGTTTACTTAAATCATGGTGGGTTAGCCACTAAATGTAATATGAACAAAACGTAAAGCACTTTTCACTGATGGCTGCTCGTTAGACTCGTAACTTTAGACTTTTCTATTGCCTTTCATTCGGTTAGCTCAGTTGGTAAAGCACAGGACTACTGTGCGGGAGGTCGCGGGGTTCAAAGCCCGACCGGACCAACACACAGGGTCTTTAAAATAATTGAGAAGAAAGTGCTGCCTTTGTAATGGCATCTGTAAACGGTTAGACTTTCTAGTCTTCTATGACGATGATGATGATGATATCATTAACTACTCATTGATTTTATTGATTACTTATTGATAACCTATTGATTACTCATCGATTGCTCATCGACTATTATACTGCGCAAGTAAAGTTACAGGTTTCTTGCTTTCTTGTACCGATGTTTTCATTTGTGATTCTATTATCTGTGCTGTACATATCCTTTTTTATAACTGGCGTTCCTGTTTACGTAACAGATTACGCTTACGCGAAAGGTCAAACAATGCACCGGCAGCGAGACACACTCATGGTTGGCAATATGTCTTCTGAAACATGCTTATTATAAACGTTATCGAATAAAGCCAGAAACATCTATTTACATTTCATAAGTTGTTTTTAAATATTTTTTTCACATTCGATAAATATGGTTGGCAGCGACGAGATTATATCGATGAGTAATGAATGCAATCAATGACTGATCAATGCAATCAATGACTAATCGATGACTCGGAAAATTTTGTGGCCTATCGATTAGCCATCGATTACTCATTGGTCATCGGAAATAATCAAAGACTAATCAACTGATTACCCATCGATTACTCATCGATGTCATCGATTAATTATGTCTGGTAAATTGCAATATTATGGTGTTCAAGGCCAAACTGTAGTATGGATTGAGGCACGGCTCACAAATAGGAAACAAAGTGTAGTGATGGATGGTGTATTCTCAAAACCAGTAACTGTTTGATCTGGATCCGGAGTGCCACTTGGGCCATTAATGTTTCTCTTATTTATCAATGATATCCAAGAGTGCCTGGAAAGCACTTTACGGCTATCACACAATCCCGAGGGGGATACTTCCTAGTAACTAAGGTAATGGGGATGTGCCGCTGGATGGGGTCGCATTGTCACGACTGGATTGACTATAATGGAGTTGCATTTTCAATAGAGCTACTAGAATGGGGTCGCACATTTTCGGGATTTTGGGTTAAATGCACCAGAATATTTGCACTGTAGGTGAAAAGTAAAGTCCTCTACATTCCCTTTAACAAATGTGTCAATTGGTTTTAGGATGACCTACTTAAAAGGCTTTATAAGGTGGATGCATAAACAGAAAGTGACTAAGTTGGGGTCACGAAAATTATATTTGCCCAAAAGTGACTAAAATGGGGTCTAAAATGAGGCCTTTCAACGGGTGGTCTGGTGTCGCTTTGCCGCTCGCTTACGACTCTGTAGTATGTCGCTTGTTTCGTTAGGAACAAATGTCGCTGTCGCAAAGAAAACAAAAAGGAATGGAGAGTTAACTGTCGCTGTCGCAAACTGTCGCACGTTTTCTACCAGTTTCTGTCGGTTGTCGGTGTTTTGGGAGAGGATTGTCGCCTGTTTTCGGAGCCTGTCGCTTGTCGCTTCTACCCCTTGAAAGGCCTCTATAATCGGCCACAGAATAGGCGATAATGGGGTACGAGTTCTGAGAGGCCAGTGGCAAATACCCAGCAAAAATTGACCCAAGTACCCCCCCCCCCCCGCCCCCCTCCGGGAACACAATCGCTGATCATTATGATGCGCTAGCCTTGCAACTGGACCTAGTTAAATTGGGGCAGTGGGCTGAGTGTTACTCAGATGCAGAATTAAATCATTGTCACTAGTTATAGATCCTTTGGAAATAAAACGAAAAATGCACCGCCGACAGACATTTGATTTAGCAATTAATAAGAACATTGCGTTGACCATTCCTAATTATTTTCAACATTCAGTACGATCAACTATAAGTTTCTCAGTCAACTCATTTATAACAACCTAGGGCTAGTTCAGCTAGTTGTGATTTTTATCTATACAGCTTTTTCCTAAGAGCAATAAGGGACTGGAACTGTTTACCGAGCTTAGTAAGATCACAAGGTTATCCTGCTTTCTGTGACCGATTAAATAGAATTATTTAATTCCAATCGAACTTGATTTCAAGAGCGATCCGGGCCATTTTTAATAGGTTTCAAAAGGTTTACGGTATCTGTTTTATTTAGCTGTATACATTTGTACTTAGCTACTTATTTATTCATATCTAATTTGTATTTTAATTGTTATCTTTTCTGGATATGAAAGTGTTGAAGAGTATTTAAAAAGTAGATGTAGATGTAGATGTAAAAGGAATGCGAGTGGACTGCAAAACCGCCTGTATTTGTCTTGGAATGCGCGCGTGATGCACTTCGGAACCAGTACGAAAACTCTATAACAAGTGAGGAGTCGAAGAGACTCGCGCGATAAAAAGCCCTTACGCTTCGCGAATTCTCGATATCGGAGATATATGTGAATTTCAAGAGGAGAATAACTGTTATACAGTTTTAAGACTGCGAGCGTAAAGAAAAGGGCCCGTGAAGCTAGTTGAGATGTCCGAGGATTCTCTGCGGCGCGCACGCGTGTACTTTGTTTTTCTTTATTTTCTTTCTATATATTTCTCCTTTTCATAAATATCTGCTTCGGGGGCAGGAATCGTTCCTTGTTTATTCTTATTGCCATTTTAAAATTGTGTCGTGTAGCGGCCATGGGTTCTTTCTGGAAGAAAAAGTCCTTCACCCCACCCAGGAAAGAAATAATTAAGTTTGACGCGGTTCCTAAGCAACTTGGCCGACCACGCGTGTGTACGTGAAGGAATCATCAAAACATCTGTTTATAAACTCAAAGTTCCTGTTTTCGCTCAAAAAGGAGATTTTATCTTTTGCTTGAGGACTAATGGATAAGTAAGCCTACAGGTGAAGCCGACTGTACAGCGTTTTACAGGAAAGAAAACCATAAAAAGTAAACAAACAAAAGGAAGCAGAGGTTAGTTACTCACTGGTTACTGGACAGGAACATCATGGAAGATAAAAAGATGTTTGGTATAAATGGGATGGAGCAGAACGATACAGGAGCTCTTACGCCAGAGCAACAGCAAAAACTTAACGAATTCAAGGTAACTCTGTTATATTTTCGAGGAAGAATACAGTGTGAGGGGGACTCGGTTTCAATCTACTAAATTTTCGTCGTTCTGTTTATTTTAGATCGCAACGAGATTTGGAAACGAAAGATACTTAAGGGACCATCCAGAGGTGTCGTGTCTCTTGACTGGATTTTTGGGGTGAGTACCTTTTAATCTGAAATGAAACTGATTTAGTTAGGTATTGGTACATTTAAATGAAAATAGTATCATTTTACACTATGTTTTGTGCAAATCTTGTCTAGCAACGAATACATGTACGTATGAAAGTCGGGACGTGATCGGATGAGGTACAGATGTCATCATTAGATCTCGTAATATATTCGTTTTCAGTTAAGCAGTGCTTTCTAAGGGTATGTTTAGTTTACTGCTGTTTTCGAGGTTTTGAGACTACTTTCGAGGTTTTGATTGTGAGATTATAGGAGGTTGAGAATGTTAAGCTTAATTTGTCAACCATAGAGTAGGTCATCAAGACAGGAGCCGTAGTAAAACATGCTGTAACATGATTTTATATTTTATTACTATGAGTGGTGTTTTTAGTGTTCCAATGATAATGTGACGATTCTTGAAGTAAAATGCAATGTCTCTTAGCCTCCTTATATTCACATTTTTTTTCAACTTTTGATTTCGACCATGTTGCAGGCAAAAATCTACTGACCCTGCTAGAAAGAGCACCTAAAAATTAGTAAGATGACCAAGTTTGAGAGTCACATCTTGCCAAATAGTGGAAATATTTTATGGTTGTACAAAGTCAAGAAATTTTACGTAGACATTTGTATGCTGCAGCAAGGTGTAAGAACATTTCAAATACATTTTGAAGGACATTGAATTTACTGCGATATATTCTGACATCTTATTAAAATCAAGGTCCTGATTCAGTAACTCGCTAAGCCGCATAATTTTATAAGGATCAATTTTACAAAATGATAAATGAGGTGTGGAAGCTTTGTGTTTGTATGGGAAACAATTCTGTCATTTTCCTCCTACGTAATAGACATACCCTCATGAAATTATTTCACTTTCAGGAGTATCTTGCAAGAAAGACCAGAAAATGTGAGAGAATTTGCATCAAGTAAGTTTGTGTTTTCTTTTTGTTTGCATCTGTCAAAGTTATTAATGTGAAACGACAGTAAGGGTGGGTAGGGTGAGGTGGGGGTGTTGATCGATGACGGCCTTGGTTACAAGTACCGATTGACATGTCTGGCAGTAAAGTTTTCTTTTGTTGTATTTGCTGTTCAATTTTATCCTCGGCTTAACTTTCTTCTATCTTACCCTACCCAAAAACAAAGGGAGAAAAAATTAAAAAATTTAAACCAAGGATAAAATTAATCCACAACATATACTTTTGTAAGTCATAGAATACACAAACTTACTCCTGGAACCTTGTTCATCATTCTCCTGCCTCTTAAATTTCAGAATACGGTATATTATTTTTCCTGGGAAATGATGGATATTATATTTTACTCTCTTAATATGGATCTCATTGTGGTCTTCACAAAGGTGTCTTTTGATGAAAATTAAACCAAAGATACAAAAAATGAGTTTGTATCTAAAAATTGAAGTAATGCTGAGGACAGTTGAATAAAATATAACAACATTAATGCTTATTTTTCCTTTTTCTTTCTTCTTTCAATGAAATGTTTCCCTCACAGTGTTAACAACAAAAAAGTCTTAGTGTATTATGATTATGATTATGTATATTTTTACAGAATACTTTTCAGACCCAGAGTTGCCCAACAAAGTGGAACTACAAGTTGCAGAACTGAATAACAAGCTTAAAAGGACAAACAGACCTTAATTTACAATACCCGATAATTAGTAAAAGAATCATTATTTTTTAATGCTGATTTTAGGACTTGCTTCCATATAATGGAATCCTTTTCCTGTATGTGCAGTAAATTATGCCATGATTAGTCATTACACATGTAACTCTTGGTTGTAAATTTAATTCATTTATTTATTTCTACACTTCCCCACTTCCTTTCTTGTACTAAGAATACATTGACTAATTAAAAATGGTATTTTGTCCTGTGTGATTCCAGCTGTATCTTTTGAGTAACAGGAAATAAATCATTAAACAAGTAAATAACTGAATATCAGGGCCTGCGCAGCAAGTTTGCAATTGGGGAGGGGGCTCAATTTGAAAAAAAGCAGTGTTTTAAAACAAGAATTTGATTACCTTTTTACTTAACTAATTAGTTTTTGGTAAAACATTAGATTTATAGAAAAGTAACTTCAATTTTTTTAGTATTGCTTGCTTTTCACTGTTGAAAAGTGTGTGTGTGTGTGTGTGGGTGGGGGTGGGGGCTAAAGTTTCCCTAGCCCCTCCCCCTGTAATTGAATTCAGTCGCAGTTTGAAATAGGTTGCCAGTGTAGTGTCTCTTATACAGAGGTACTATTTGGTGATATTAGCAAACTTGAGGTTTCTGTCGACTGGTAGTTGCTGAAGGGTGAAGCCCTTGGCCAGCTATCAAAGTCTATAAAAACCGATAGCCAGCCACAGGGTGGCCTTTTTATGCTTTTAGTCAAGTTTGGGCAACACCCCTGAGTAATCTCAGCTTTTCAACCTATAATATTTGATAAGTAGGTTATTTTTAGCTAGTGGGGTTTTCCTTAAATGCACTCCCAGTAGTCTATGCCTTTGTACATAAACTGCCAATCAGAATGCTCTTTTGCCTGATTATTTTACAATATTCTGTAAGCATCTGTTAGATATGAGATGGTAGATAGCCAGTGAGACGTGCTGTTGAGACGGCTGTAATCACCTCATATCCAACAAATGCAAGTGGAATTATTGTTCTATTAAAAGCAATCAAAAAACATTGATACATTTTGCATATTACGTTTTGCGAGAAAGATGCAGAAAACAATGGCTGCTGTTTCTCAGGTATGTTTTGATGGCTGATATCCTGTGGCTGTAAGCTAATCAAAACTCTGTAGTTGGTCATGGTTTCTGCAGATGGTGGTATCTTTTGGCATAACATGCAACAAGTGATGCCAAAAAATTTTCAGCAGATCATCATCCAAAAAGTCACTTTTTCAAACTGTCAATGTTGGTCCTTTATTATTTTCTACCATTTTCAGTACTAATACACCTGCCATAAAAAGTTTGTTGTCAAAGTTTGTGCTGGCATTTCTTTTCTCCTGCAAGCTGAATACAAGGAAAAGGGGTCTCTGCTAGCAGGGGAGCCTTGCACCCTCCGACACCTAAAATGTCTAAGCCTGGAAATGTTCAAAACGAATGAAAGAAACAAAACAAAAAAATCTCAAGTTGATCATGCATATGGTCTTGGGTTCACACTAACCTGTGATCAGGCGTTCGTTTTCTTTTGTACTGGGGAGCTTGCAGTGGTGAGATGAAGATCATGTGCGACAGACTGGGATCTAGCCCACTGGAAAACCGCTTTTTCGTAATAACACGTGTTCAGTCAAGTTCAGTTTGGAGCTTCACGCGATTTCTTTGTGACACGAAAGAAGAGAGTATTGCAATACTTTTGCTATATTTTTCGTCTGTGACTTGAAAAATGTGGGAGAACCTGCCAGATTTCCTCGAGCTGTTCAGGAACTTTCCTGTTTCTATATCAGTGCTGTTTGTAGTGCCTGTAGTTCTCCTAAGCGGACCCGCATCTCCAGTAATGGCGGCACATGACTTTCCCGTATTCAGAATGCAACAATTTGATCTTCATCAAACACAAACAGGTACGACTCCTTTCCAACCTAATGTTTTTTCCCTAATGTTTTAAGTAGCAAACAAGTTACTAGACTACTTCTTTTCTATCAGCAAATCGTATGTTCAGTACGTAAACAGGCGAATGTCTAGTCAAATATAATGCAGTTCTAAGGCATGAAAATAAGCTTACTACTGAAAAACGCGCTTCCCTGTCATACTTGTGAGTGACTTAAAAACAGTAAAACAACGTTTAATGATAGTGGTAATGGATTTATATACCACACATATCCCATAGTTTCACGGCGGTTTACAATTCTTCTCCGCGAAGCAGTCGATACCAAACGCTGTGCGGGGAGATCAGCAAACAAGCTGGCGAACGAGCGTGACACTGGGTTAAAGAAAAAAAAAATTGGGAAGAAGCGGGGAGGGGATGGGGGGCGAAGGAATCGCCTGCATTCAATCCCACACATTTTACCGAACGCGTGAATAATCGCAAAATAAGCAACAGCTAAACTCTTTCTCCAGTGCATTTTCCATGGACGAGATTAGCAGCTGAATTTTCCCCGCTCCTACATCTACAAGGGAAGCTTGTGGGAACAAATTCACAGTCAAGTCCAAGGATTTGTCTTCATTATTTGATCTTCAATCAAGCTGTTAAGTGGACAGGTCATGAGATTGTATTTTCCATCTGATAGAAGATGCTTTTACCAAAATTGAAGGCCTCTTGCTCCGGTTTCAGACGGACAGAAAATTTGAAAGATTCCTCAGTTCGTCATGTTTCTGATGTCAGATTTATTCATAACCTGTCAAATTTCTGATTTACTTCTTGATTGACAGGCTACTAACCAATCAAAATGCATCTTTTCTCTCCGTTCGTGGGCAAATGGTGTTGGGAAAATGTGTGGGATTGAATGCAGGCGATTCTTTTGCCCTGCACCCCCTCCCCAAGTGTTGGTCCGGCCGGGGTTTGAACCCGCAACAGTAGTCCAGTGCTCTACCAACTGAGCTATCTGGTCGATGTTTAGTGGTAAAATGTTTGAAAACTATGGCTAATCGTGTTTGGACCAAACCGAGGTCGTGACAGTTATTATATACAAATTGACAACAGGCCAATATTCCCTTTGGATCGACAAGATCAAAATACTCTAGATGACAGGCCAACTCTCTACAGTGTAGTTGAGTGGTAACACCTTTCAAAAGTTGTGGCATGATTAGGGTTCAGAATGCATCAAGTCCATCCTACTCTTCACATTGAGCATCATTTACAGTCCAACCGACTATGATCCCCAGCTCTTTTCAGCCTACCACGCAGTCATTTTTAGGGGTTGATAAAGTTTAAGGTGGGACTTAACCTGAACACCGTTTTTGTGTCGCTTAACATGGATTTGGCGTTAATACAGTATCTCGTTTGTGTTTCAAGCAATCAAAAATCCCTGTGCTCATCTCACAATCACAGAGCAGACTGTAGCCACATATTTTGGTCAGTGGAAAAGTGAAATGTACACGCGCATTGTTGGAATTTAAAATATTATGGGATACGTTTCAATCGCAGATCGTGGAACTTTGGTTTCCATGTGATCGCAGGTTCGCAAGGCAATTGATCACAGACTATCACAGACGATCAATCGCATAAGATAGAACCATGTTCTATCTTCTGCGATCAATACAAAACGTAACTTCGAGGAAATAATTTATATGGAATCAGGAACATGAATGAGCCTTTTGATATGCCTTTTGATATTTGCTACGGTTGCAAACAACAGTTGCCACATTATAAACAAAACTGTATGGCCGAAGTGGCAGGGGAAGTGACAAAACAGAAAAAAATATTACTAAGATCAATCAATCTTTACTATTTACCCATTCAAGTGATAACCATTAACCATTACATAAAACACGCCCAACATTTAGTTCGTCTCAATAAGTGCTGCTTGCCTGTTGGGCAACTCGTGATAAAAACATGCTAGCCTGACAGGTTGCTCAACTAGCACCAGGCTATCGGACAGTCAACATTCCTTTCCCAATGGATACCTCACAAATTAATGTTAATGGTAAGTTGAAGCCACTCTTTGGGCACTAAGGCCACATGGAAGTGGTATTACCCCTTAAATGAAAAAAAAAATCAAACTCTTGCCAAATCCTGTCAGTTACTGTATGTGGCCATAACATCTTCACCGTTAAAAAGTATGGCATCTTGTTTGGTTTCCAATGTTTGATTTTTCTTGGATCGGCAATCATGCAATTAGTCATTCTTGAATTGATAGCAACATGTAGCTCAAATCTGTCAATCAAATCTGTCAATCAGTGTACCACACCGCACCAATCAGAAGCCCTGTTTGTGGACGAACAGGTTTTTCAGAATCGTGGGGCTGGCAAGCGTTCCCTCTGCCCACCCCCCTGGTCTTCTGCATGAGAGGCTACAGCTGTTTTTGACGTGGTGCATTTGACTATGGTCGTAATGTTTGCATTGTTAAGCTGATACCACTTTAGTTGCCTTTGTCCAGTCTGTAATAAAGAACGAGTTTCATCATCAGGACCACGACTATAACCATCATCACCACCATTGTCATCGTCATCATTTACAAAGTATGGGATGAAATTCCTGCTTTAGATCATGTATTAACATCCACCATAAAAAAAAGTTGCTGTTTGAGTGTTTACTCTGGAACCTTGTGATGCAGAAGTCGAAGTCGGACGCATGCTTTCTGATTCTCGAAAACTATCCGTTTGAAAACTGAAAGTGGTTTTTGGGTTTGCACAAGTCCTTTCTGTTTACGTACAGAGCAAAGTGCGTAAATCTGTTTAATGAGATTTGCCATCAAGAGTGATTACCAAATGCAAATAGGTCTGTGGTAATATTGTTTGCCAAGTTCCAAATATAGAACTGTCACAGTGTTCATGTGATATATCAAACTTTTGATCGATCAGTCAATAAGCACGTACATGTACAAGGCTTCCAACCTTTTCCTATTTGGCAAAACTTTTTACACGGACTGACTCTACTGGATTAAAATCTTTACAACTTTATGAAGATATGTGCAGGAAAATGAGCGCTTATTTGGGTCAGGCAGTGAAGGTTTCAGATGATATATTCAAGCTTATTAGTATGCAAATTTGCGATACTTCTGAGTTGTGTAGCTGAATGCTCTTAATGATGTAATGCTTTGCACTTTGGACTTCATGTTGGCTTTAACCAATGAAATCACTGCCACATGCCTTCCAATGTGCATAGGCCAATAAAAACAGCGCCACATCCTTTGTATTGGGTATTTTGTTGCACTGGGATTTTTAACTCGGTTCCAGTGTGAAAAAAAAAAGTGACATGTTTGGTCCTTCTCTGCTATGTAACTTAAATACATGCAATATAGTCACTTGGAAGCAAATCCACTTGGCATTAATCTCCTTGCTTGTGATATTGCTCATTTAAGGACTTCTCAATCTAGCTACTAAGGCTGGACTTGTTCCACTTTTTACTTAGTGGTCTGAACTGGGCTCTGAAGCAGCTTTTATTAGTTAAATGTAAAAAGGGAACAAAGAGGCAGGGAGTTTGTTTTTGCACATAATTAAATCGTATTAATATTTGACAACTCTAAGTCCAGAAAGGGTTTTTGGTTTGCACCCTACATGTACCATGTAGCATGATGTGGATGATGATGATGATGATGATGGTGACAAGCAGCACAAAGTACATGATGCAGATGTAGCAGTGCTGTACTGATAAAAAAACTAGGAGGTATGAGAGATACGGGGAGTTCAGACTCGGTGACGCCACCTCTCACAAGTTTCATTAATTATAAGCAGAAAATAATGGCCTAAATTTGTCATCAGACAGTTAAGCTCTGAGCCCTTCAGTTGTTTGCTAAACTGATGGAGAGGGTTAAAGTGCCCAGAACCTATTTTTTCTACTTTCTCACCTGAATCTACAATCTCTCAAAGGTGTATCGTGGAAAAGTAAAAGTGATTTGCCCAAAACGTGATTTAAAAATAAAACAAGAAGACATTTCAAATTTGCTGCCATTTTGGCTCACCATTCACCTTAGTCTTCTCTTGATTCTTCTTGGTCACAATAGTGCTGTGAGGTACAGTAGGTTATTAAAGGAACACATGGTTTTGGCTTCAAGTAAACAAGGTGAGTTTTTAGTGCTGTGAGCGTCACTTTTACTCTGCAAAATGCCTGAAAGATGCATTGCGTTGAGGTGCAGCAACACTCCTAATCCTGAGTAGGGAATAAGTATGCACTAGATTCCCTATACAAACTGGTTGTGAGCCTGTCAGCCTTCTTAATCAACTGCGAAGGTGTACTGCAAAAATAAAGAATTTTCAAATAATTATTGTAAAAAAAATATCGGGTTTGAAGCAAATCACAAAATTTTTGCACAGAACGTCTTGAGGTAACCTGTAGATTATCTTGACAAACTGAAAAAAATACTAGGTTATGGGCACTTTAAAGGAATGTTGATATTCTTCTTGTAATAGGTTCCCGTAGTTCGCTGGTGAATATGGAGGCACGCCCTCTGACATCAGAAATGATGACACGGCGCTGTGTGGTGACCAGATTATCAGATCTCACTATTGAGAGATTTAAAGAAGCTGTCCAAACTCTTGGAGCAGGAGCTGTATTGATTCTGATCCCAAAAAACACATCTCTTGCTTCTCTTGAGCAGAAGGAGGTAAAGTTCTACATACAAGTAAAGCAGTGCAATAGTAGTATTATATTTTAATACCAGGGTGTTCATTAGGCATTGGAGATCAGCTACTACATAGAATTCTCCAGTTAAATTTTGCTTGCTCCTTGCTCTCTGAAAGAGCTCTGCCCTTTCATAATAATCTTTCATTGATAATAATTCTCCTGTTACTTTACACTATTCTCCTGCTACTACAAATCTTAATGAATACCCTGTAATACTTACAGGGGTGTATACACCACTGAAAGTGATACTGCACTCCTAGTCATGTAACATGTAACTCCCTTTCTCCATGAATCGCACTCAGTTTGGTTTCACTATACCTCACTTGAGCCGAGAGGAGAAAGGAGAATAACAGCTCTGTCAAAAGCCATTCTTGTGCATGTTTGTTGCCTAGAGTGGAAGAGAACTTTGCGATATTTGAAGCAAGTGAACTTGTTTGTGTTTTAAGGAATTATCAAAGTTGCTGTTCGTAGATTTTTGGTAAATACAAGTATGCTACACTGTAGCGTGATGTGAGAAAGAAGAAAGGGTTGTCAGCATTCAGCCCAAAGTTGATAAATAATAAATTTTAAGAAAAAAACTGAAATACATTTATTTAAATATTTTTAGTTTTCAAAAAGACAGCTTAGTTTTGTGTTGATTTTTTTATTAAAATTAATGTGAAATAAGCGTCCTACGCACACGCAAGGGGCACGCACGTTTTTTGCGTATACGCGTCTTGAAATGCGCGTGTCGACACGCGTATTTGATGCGCGTGTTTACTTTTGTTGATGATGATGATGATATAACTTTATTTAATGAGGGTAAAGACATTAATTACTGGTCACCCAGTAGTTTTCATAATGGTTATTCAGGCTTATACCTTTGCTTTGTGGTTAATTGTTCCGCAAAACAAAAGGCAAGTTACCATCACACAACAAAATTGAATATTTAAATCCAGCCTCAAAACGCCGGAACATTCGACAAAGAGATCAGTTTTATACTCGATGATTTGCTGTGGAGATCAACTTTTCTTTCTTGATCATCTTGAGTGAATCTTCTTTACTTCTCTCGTTACCGTGAAAACGGAAAAAGATGAACCCCGTGAAAAAACAAACGAGAGAAACTACGATTACAACTACAATTTTAGTGTTGTTTTATTGCCGCGGTGTCTTGTTTTTATTAAATATTCCACTTGCTTCGAGCTTTCACCGCGACTGAATACCGACGAGTTCGACCGGCTTTTTCGATGAACTGCCAAGTCGGAAGTTTGCCTGCAAATTACAAACATTGTTGACATGGTTTCGTAACAACACTGCCGTCGCAATTCGCTACATTTATTTTGCAATTATAGTTGTTTTGGAATGTGACACGGTTCCCAGTTCATAATTTGCGAAACTATGCCATTCCAGCCGGCTGTGACTAAAAGTGGGACGGGGACGTGGGGACGTGGGACTCGGGGACGCGGGGACGCGGGGACGCGGGGACGCGGGGACGCGGGGACGTGGGGACACGGGGACGTGGGAACGCGGGGACGCGGGGACGCGGGGACGTGGGGACGCGGGGACGTGGGACGCGGGGACGCGGGGACGTGGGACTCGGGGACGTAGGACTCAGGGACGCCGGGGCGTGGGACTCGGGGACGCGAGGACGTGATAAACAAACAACACCCGAATTTTCCGCTGAATTTGCAATTTACAGTTCTCGGTGGTTAAGAGAAAGGTATTACATGATGGAGTTTGTCAGCAGACCAGTAGCCATCGTCCTTGTTCTGCCGGATATGTTTGCTTGCCTATTTTACCATGAGAGCCCTGGGAACACAATAGCTTCAGCGCAGGGGATCTTATACCTCGTGGGCAGCCATGGAGGACTTTCCTGGTAAGTAACTGTGTTTTCTTGTTAATCCTTTGATATCCGGGCCTTATGCTTGCTACTTTCGATGCTGATGTTTACTTCAGGAAAACCGTTGTCCAAAAATGCATATTTCTTTGATTTTCATTCCTAGAATGTGTGGATATAAACTCTCGTAATGATCTCGAGCTGGAAAGTGAGTGAAAACCGGAGAAAAGTACATGTTAAGAATCCGAAGAAAGGTACAAAAATTATTGTTTGAGATTTCGATAGGAACTGGAATGGATCATTTACTAAAGTAAATTAAGCATTACTGATTAAGGTGTGCACCATTTGTGTTCCTTCAGTTCCAGCTCGAGATCATTACGAGAGTTTATATCCACACATTCTAGGAATGAAAATCAAAGAAATATGCATTTTTGGACAACAGTTTTCCTGAAGTAAACATCAGCATCGAAAGTAGCAAGCATAAGGCCCGGATGTCAAAGGATTAACAAGAAAACACAGTTACTTACCAGGAAAGTCCTCCATGGCTGCCCACCAGGTATAAGATCCCCTGCGCTGAAGCTATTGTGTTCCCAGGGCGCTCATGGTAAAATAGGCAAGCAAACATATCCGGCAGAACAAGGACGATGGCTACTGGTCTGCTGACAAACTCCATCATGTAATACCTTTCTCTTAACCACCGAGAACTGTAAATTGCAAATTCAGCGGAAAATTCGGGTGTTGTTCGTTTATCACGTCCTTGCGTCCCCGAGTCCCACGCCCCGGCGTCCCCAAGTCCTACGTCCCCGAGTCCCACGTCCCCACGTCCCCGCGTCCCACGTCCCCGCGTCCCCGCGTCCCCACGTCCCCACGTCCCCGCGTCCCCGCGTCCCCGCGTCCCCGAGTCCCACGTCCCCACGTCCCCGTCCCACTTTTAGTCACAGCCATTCCAGCCGGTGATTGTTTTCGTAACACCGATCTAGTACAATGAGCGTGCGAATTCACTGCATCAACAAACACTGTTCATACATTTTCGTTTCAAATGAAAGCGCACTTAACCTGCTCACTCATTTTATTGACCTCATCGTGCAAAGATGAAAACCAAAAACGTGCGATACAAATCTGCGGCGTGACCGCTTCATAACAAAAATCGCCACGAGACGATGGCAAGACGACATTCACAAGCTCAGATTACTGGTTGCCTAGCACATGACAAAAATTTGCCGAAGTGAGCGCCCGTTCGGTTTGATAAAGCAATAATTTCTACAACAGTCGTATTTGACTTTCAATGAAAGTAAATGTGTTTTGATTTCTTAAATTCTTTTGTTCGTAATAAAATGGATTTTGATGCAACACACATTCCAAGGCTGTTTTGTAGCAAGCGAATTGCCTCGTGAGTATGTTGATTATTGTCTCTTCGTGTCGCTCTACTTTTGAACTCGACTCTAGCTCTAATTCAGCGAGGTTGAAACGAGAAAAGGCTCGATCATTTATCCTTTACTTCGTGCGAAAATATCAGTTATTTTTTATTTGTTATTCATTGGAAAAATAATGTCCATTGTCGCGCCAGACATTTCGCTAATAATTTATACCCGCTTACCGGTAGTTTGTTGTGACATTGACACACGATAATGGGAGACCAATTCAGCCAACGAAAATAGCTGTTGCCTTGGAATAAAAGCCCAATGAAAATAACAATAAAATAAGAACAATAAAAGAACAATGAGCTAGCTCATACATACTGATGAGCATCGGTGTATGCGCGCATTTGATGCGCGTGTCAAATACGCAGACGCGTATGCGCAATTTGGGTAGACGCGTGTCACACGCGTATTTTGGGTCGCTTATTTCTGCACTGCACTGTATATTGAATGGACACCTGCAACTAAGGTGGTCATTGTTAGAATCATGCCGGTGTCATGGTTCAAAATGAAAAATGTCATTTTTGGTTTGAAATTTTCCATTCCAGTTTAATTTTGTCAAATTTTGTTACCATGATGTGAAACAATGAAAAATCTAAATCAAACTGGTTTGAAAGGTTCAATTCACAACCTGAATTATTTTGAAGAAACAGTCAGATTTTGAATGTTGCTTGGTAAGAAACCTGAATGAGTTGTTCTCTGTTAGGAGTGGCAGCAGTTGGAGAGAGATCTGTTAACTGTGGAGGTGCCAGTTGCTGTCTATTTTGCATATGAAGACAGGGAACTGACTGAGATTTACAAAGACATAGAAACAGCTGTCACAAGTGATCAGGCTGGCTCTGCGTTTGAAGGTAGATGAACCTTGGCATTAGAAACATACAGCTATATCTACCTGTACATCGGATTTTTTTCCTTGAACTGTGTCCAACTTATTAACAGTAGTACAGTTGAACCTCGATTATCCGGATATTTCGATTATCCAGACTTGCTTAGTTGGTCCCAGTTTTTCATGAATATTAATTAGCCATATTTAAGACCAGCAGCAAAACTTTTTCCCTTCAAATTAAGTGATGAAACTCCAGTTCAAACTGAATGTGATTCGCTTCAAAACACAAAGCTGTATGCATTTTGAACTCACGCATGCCGTACTACTGCATTGCATTTCATTGAGCTCTGATTTGCTCACTGACAGGTGTTCTTTGTTTCTAAGTGAAATTTCACGCTCCACTTGTTCAGTCATTCAGTTTTAGTTTTGGCTCATTAATATTCATATTTTCGATTATCCGGACTCTTCATTATCTGGACTATTCAGCTCAGTCCAGGCTGTGAGTCTGGATAATAGAGGTTCGACTGTACTGGAAAGTATTGCTCTGTAGCTTTTTTTCAGTGCTACATGTAATCTAGATACTCCAATTTAGTATGAGAGTACCTTACACTAGCTTTGGTGGTTTTGAAAAGTTTTTACTTATTGTTTTAAGCTTTGCTTGGAGTGGCATCAGCTAGTGGCTATCAAATGGTTGTGAATGTAGGAGAAGCCAAGCAGATTAAAGACGTGGCTATTACAAGTTTGCAGGTATTAGGTATTGTTGACCAATAAACTACCATCTTTACACCTATTTCTTTACTCCACCCTGTACCTGTCTCTTAAAAGAAGTGGCTTCTTGTGGTATCAACGCACTTCTCCACCTTTAATGGCCAATTTTTATGAAACAGAAACAAGGATTGAGTTTTTGAACTCTTGCTTCTTCTTCAGAGTTTGGTCATTGATATCAGATACGTACACCACTTCTTCGATGGAACCATACCCTGTGACCATCTCGTTTGTTCATGTACAGTATGTTCTCTCTCTCATACAGAGAGTAACAAAAATAACTACATGTAGTCAGTCACTTACACTGTACAGTGTGTGCAGTACGTACAGTGTCCATTTTGAAAATCATTGTCAGCCTAACTGCACTTGGAAATCTTACCTTATCTTGTTAGCCAATCCCTTTCTCCATAAATTGCATTCAATTTGGTTTAACTGTGTCTCACTTGAGCCGAGAGGACAATGGAGAGGAACAGCTTCATCAAAAGCCATTCTTTTGCCTCTTTGTCGCCCAGAGGGGAAGAGAATGATTGTTGTGGCATACTCCCTTCCTCTTTCATCCAAAAGTATGAAAATCAGTGCTGAAAGAGTTCTAAGTATCAGCGTTAAGGAGTTCCTTGTTCTAGACAAAGTATAATTTAATTTATACTTTTTCACTCATTCAGTGTTCATTAATGTACATTGTACATTCGATTTTGAATAAAATGGAAGGAACGTGGACTGGACTAATGACGATTGTTGAGGATTAGCCTCAACGGCTACTCCGCTAAAAAACCAACCAGCGATCAAGGAGAAACAAAGCTGGACAGGTTTCTTCCCCTGGTATCTGGTAATTACTTTACAGTACCATGTTCCAGAAAACATCCAAAGTGCTGTCATCAAGTGCCGGGGGCCATGGATTTTGCCCAGTTACATGTATTTTGAGTAAGATCCCCGGCTACAAATGAAAGGAAAAACTTACAGCATATTGACTGTACCACAATAGCTAGCAGTCCTGGGTACTTTTTGTATAGCTATGCATAGGTCAAGAATAAGAGGCAACCCTGATCCACACCATTCCTTCAGAATGCTGTTTTGTTGGAACCATTTTGTTTGGGCCTCCTGTTCCTACTCCTGTACAGATTCAAATTTGAGTTCATACATTATAAAACTTTTATTAGCTCTTGAAACACTCTACCCCTCCACTTAGTTTCCAGTGACTTTGCTTTTGAATGTTGTTAGTGCCAGAATAGATACATATTGGCCATTAAAAGTGTGAAGTACATGTACTGCTGTGCCTTGTCTACCCCCAAAACATAATATTATTATCATTAAGTTCATTTAAGTTCGAAACCCAGTTACATACAGCAGTGTACAGTGTACTTGTAAATAATTATCTCACATCTGTGTGAGGAGTTTTGAATAAATTGTTCTCTATGATATTTGCTAATTAAAACTAGTTTCTTAAAAATACAACAAACCTGAAAAGAAATAAGCCAGCAACACAGATAGAGATGCAGTGGGCTTAAGCCACTTGATTTGACATACAACAGATATTGTTTATATATCCTTTTCGGCAGGTGCAAAGAGAAGTTAATAAAGATTTGTTCTGAAATTACAGAATGGGGACAAATTCAAGGGATCCTCTTTTTGATGCAAATATCAGTACAAACATGAGGTCATAATACTTGTAAATCATACAAGCAAACTATGGGACTGTTAGAGACATTAGAGTGTTATAACTATAGGACTGTTAGAGACACATATGTGACCCTCTTTGGGAAAACAGACACTAACGCTTTTCCGTTTAAACGACAAAACCGTTTACTATCCGTTTAAATCCGTTTAAACTGTTCATGCCAGCGTTTAAATGGTTTGCTTTTCCGTTTAAAAAAAATTGCATCCGTTTAACGCTTTAGCGAAAACGTTTAAACGATTTGCTCTTGCGTTTAAAAAAATTTGCAACCGTTTAACGCTTTAGTAGAAACGTTTAAACAGTTTTCCCATCCGTTTAACGCTTTGGAGAAAACGTTTAAATGGTTGGCTTGTCCGTCTAACGTTAACTGTGGAAGCAGAACTATGAAGCTTACGGTCGCTCGATACTCGCCGATACGTGAACTGCAGAACAACCGTATTAATAATTATATTTTAGTTCTAATATGTCCGTGTTTATAGAAAGCGAGTTATGGTAGCATCCTTAGACAAACGAATAAAAAGTTAAAATATCCACTTGTGAAAAGTATTGCATTGAGAGCCGACGAAGCCATTCATTCACAGGAGTGTGGCGACTGTGATTCTGCCATCGCGATCTTGATCTTGTTCGTTCAAAACGGTGCACTTGATCTTGTTCACGGATTTGGGGAAATATCGAATAGCGTTGTTTTGGTTCCCGTGTGATAGTTTTGAATCTTTCCTCAGACAAGTTGTTTAGCTCAAAGAACACAATCATGCCGGCTAAATAAAAACGGTATTTGTGAACAGAACCGATGTGGATCATAATTTATTTCGAACGGCCGATTCTGATGTATCTTTACGAACACGCCGCTTGAAAATCAGTAAGCTTTTTATTATTTCCAATGCTCCACAGTTTCTGATGAACAAAAAGACGCTAAAGACAGCGCGATGTTTTGTTTTGTTTTTTCTCCCTGCCTTTTGCAAAAACAACCGGTGACATGTAGTCTCGTGACAAATGAAACAACGAATTCAATCCAAATCGTGTTTTTTATGTTACAGTGATAATTTTATCTCTGGTTCTACCGGGCGCAATGAGACGATTGAAACGGCAAAATACTCTGTCTTAAACGCTGGATTTCGTTACAAGAGTGCTAACGATGCGCCGTTTATTGATCAGTAATTTCTTTACAAGCATAGTTCATAGAGTGATTGTTTATTTGGCATGCGCCGGCGAACGTGAATTTGTGGCGTCACGACAAAGAAAAATGCATCTACAAGGCGCACAAAGTCGATTGAAACGGCAAAATACTCAGTCTAAATGGTGAATTTCATTATGAAATGGTGCTGATGATGCTCCTTTTATTGACGAGTTATTTCTTTGAAGGCAAAATTTGTGAAGTACTTCCCTATTCATTGCACGCCGACAAGCGTGAATTTGTGCCGTCACAACAAAGAAACGTGATATCTCTGGATTCAAACAGCTAAAACTCGGTCTTAAACGCTGAATTTCGTTATTTTCATTTGACAAACTACAGATCTTCCTTCGTTTCGTCCCACTTAACAAACAACAGGTAGCGGATGTTTATTCTTACGAAGGGCTAGCCTGCTTTGACCAGACCGCCTTTGGTCTGGTTACGCAGGTTAACGAAGGGAGCAAGATAAAAATAGAATGTGCGCGCTCATTTGATTGTGATGTCATTCTTTGCCTTTCTCACTCTCTCGAGCATTCCCAAAACACGAACAGTCTTTTTACGACGACCTCAATCTATCCTCACTTATAAGGCGATGGAGAGGTCGATTTGGAAGGGACCAGAAACATGACGACCTTGTGGGAAAGTGTCGTCTCAGCAACCATATGAATAAGCATGCTCAGGTAGAAAAGGAAACTTAAATTAAATATTGTAACAGTTTTTACTTGATTTTGCGACTATTGTAACCGTAGTAGATGTATAGCCTTCGAAATTAATGTATTGTTTTCTTTCATTTAGTGTACTAAGTTTAAATAAAGTTGAACTGACCTTATGTTATCTTGCATTTATCGGAGTGTGTTCGGTGGTTTCAATGGTACAAATTCAGCCGCGGTGAGCCAGCCCTCCTGATCCATCTTTCTTCATTGACTCCCTTATTTCAACGGCCCCGCTTGTTGCGTGACACCGATTCAATTTTTTATTGAAAATGGAACTTCATACAAAGTAGGGAAAATAATTGATTTTTATTGAAATTGTATTTTTCCTAATTTAAGTTAGCGGGACCGTGGGGAATACTAGCTGCAAGGACGCAGATGCTGCTGTCAAGTTTTTATTGTGGCGCATCATCTGTAGGGACGCAAAGATGTGCTTTGGAACAAAGGGTCCAAAATGTGTAATCTTGAAACTTCAAAATTAGCACCAGTAATCACACGATTTCGAGCGCAATTTGGAATAAATGACCACGAGTAAATTTTTCAGAGGTAAACAATACTGGCTCGTGCAATTTTTTTTTTAAATCAAGAGTTTGAAAGACAAAGCGAAGAACAAAAGCACGTGAATTGCGTACTACCAACTTGCTGCGAGATTGGCAAACTTGGGCGAAAGAAAAAGGCCACGGCGAAAACACTGAGTCGTACGAGCCAGGAGAACTCAATAACTTACTCGAGCAATTTTACGCAACCGTACGTAAACAAGTCGGGAAAGACTACGAGCCAGACAGTTTAAGAGTTATTGATACAGCTATCGACCGCCACATGAAAGAACGATATAACAATTCCATACTAAAGAGACAAGCAGTTTTCAGAATCAAAACGACAGAAACTATTTACGGCTGGAGTGGAAAGCAACGCGGCTCCGTCAAAGAAAGCAAAGGGAATCAAAACGGCCACACAATCAGCGCAGTCTGACCACCAGAGAGGAAATTATTGTAGGCAAATTATTAACAAGTTGATAAACTCATAAAGCGAATAATTTGTCGCGTATTGCGTGATTTTTGACCCTGACGCCTCCTGGCTTTTTGACAAGGTCATGGCATTGCCGTTAATTGCGTATGCAAATTTGTTTCATACTTCAAAACAAAAGACAAAAACATGAGACGTTCATTTTCAAGGAGGAAATTTTGAATTAAACCTGGTGTCTTAATTCGCACTGGCTATGGTTTCATGATACTTGATAGTAAAAAGAGTTAGTCGCTCCTGTTGTACTTACGTTTTGGAAATGTCAAGGTATAATATTAAATACACCAGTTGTGTTCTTCCTGAGCTCGAGGGTACGGTTCTTGTTATTGAAGCGTGTCTTCCAGTAACCGTTCAGCTAGGTTTATGAGATATTGGCAGCAAAACTGTTCTCGGTAAATAGCGCTTATTTCAACAAACGTCAGGCAAGAGAATCATCGTAACGACCAAAACAAAATGACCGGAACAAGCGACGCTTGTTTCGGTCGCTTTGGTGGTTTCGCTCGTTTCGTTTCGGTCGGTTTAGTGGTTTCGCTGGTTTCGTTTCGATGGTTTCGTTTTGTTGTTTCGGGTTTTGGTACAGGCCAAGTGAGAAATGAACGAGTGAATTAAAGTTCATCAGATACGGCAATACTTTTTCAGATTGTAGCCCTGTTATTTACCAAGTTATTTCAAGTTATCATGCTCCATGTTTACGCTGAAAGTTTTTCCTCAATCTCGCCAACTCATCCATCTTGAAACTTTTCCAGCTGTCCTTTTGTGGACTTTCGTCAACCGTTTAACGGTTTAAGCTATTCGTTTTTGGACTTTGGTCAACCGTTTAACGGTTTGAGCTAATCGTTTATAATTTTGCTTCGCCGTTTAACGCTTTAAGCTCTCCGTTTTTGGACTTTGGTCAACCGTTTAAATTTTTTGCTATTCGTTTAAACAGTTACGGAAATCGTTTAAACGCTTGTCATAGCCGTTTAGTATCCGTTTACAATCGTTTTTCTTGACCGTTTAACGGAAAAGCGTTAGTGTCCGTTTTCCCAAAGAAGGTCACATATGTGTGACTAAAGATACATGTCAAAAACATATAAAATAATATTAATAATTGTGTTACTGTCTTTTAGGGCAAGTTATCAGGCATGGGCATTGATGAACAGCTTCCTACTATTGCTCTTGTCACTCACTATGATGCCTTTGGGATTGCACCAGTAAGACAAACACTTCCCTCTAATGTGGAGACCCCTCCCAAGTTTGCCCTTAGCTTTACAGTCCCTGTCACTTACAAACCTTGCATTTTAGCCTCCTAAGAGCAGCCACCTCTCCTAGTTGAAAAATTAGTTTGACAGTGCAGTTTCAGCTGCTCACACACTACAAGTACACTGTTTTCAACCTCAAATAAGTGGAAATTAGACTTAACGGTAGTTGAGGTCCCTGGGCACTATGCCTTTAGTCTTCCCCTCAAGTATGTTCCACAGGGTGCCCATTGTAGGGATATTTGATTTTACTTGGTTTATACGGTAATGAAAATTAATGCTGTCAAAGTTGTCTTGAAAATTCTTAGATAGCTAGGGTCTTGAAAAGGTGTTAAATTTTAGGCAGATTATGGAAAACCATAGAATTTGTTTTATATATAATTATAATATCATGATAAATTATGTAGCTTTGAATTTATTTCTTTTTTTGACAGTTTTTTTTGTTTTTTGTTTTTGTGACTATGATGCTGTCTAATAGCAAAGTGATCCAATCATATTTTATCTAGAGCCTTTCATTTGGATCTGATGACAATGGTAGTGGAGTTGTAGCTATGTTAGAACTGGCAAGATTGTTTTCAAGGTAAGAAAAATCTAGCAATTTTTGACTGGCATGATACAGCATACATCTGTGTCGTAGCCTTATTCGTGATTAACATGTGACCAGTTGAGTTGGGTTTGATGAGTTAAAGACACTCCTGTTAAAAGCAAGTTGAGAATGCATTTTTACACAGCTGCCTCCATCTGAGGTGAATGTAATTGCAGCAAGAAGATTAAATGTACTCATTGACTGAGTTGGAGGGCTGAATGGGAAAATATTTGGCTTGAGGTCATGGCATACAGACTGAGCACAGCGAGGTCTCTGCCCCATACAGGTCATGATGTCTATGGACTGTCTATTTTTAATTTCAAATTTCATGCACCTTCTCACTGGTATTTGTGAATATTTTAGTTTAGGTCAAGACTAACCCAGTATCAATGTGAAAATGGTTTTTGTATTTAGTGGTAATTTTAAATACAAACAGGGACTTAAGTCATTTTGAAGTAAGTGTCCATAGTTTACTGTGGGTGGGATCAACTTTACCTACCTGCCATAGCAGAGGTGAAGTTATCCCTTTCTCCTTGAATTGTCCTCAGTTTGGTTTTACTGTAACTCAGCTGAGTCAGGTGAAGAAAGGAGAAGAACAGCTCTGTCAAAAGCCATTTTTGTGCATGTTTATTGCCTTAAATGGAAGAGAACTTTGCAACATTTCGAGACTGTATCTAGAAGTACTTGTACCGCTCCTTTAGAATCTGTTACAATCACAATTGGAATTATTGATTTGCATTATGTATACAAAACAATGGTTTTTGTGAAAAGCATAAGTTTTGGCTGATATCCTGTGTGTCATAAGCATTCCATTTGAACCTGGCAAGCATCTTATGCTAGACTGCATTTTTTTATGCTATCAAAGTATAGGCACACCTACGCGACTTTGAGTATGACTTACCGTAAAGAGTCACAGATAAGCCGCACCTTTTTCCCAAAACTTGTCATTCAAAATCGGGACTGTGGCTTATCTGTGAGACCATTTGGAAAAGGTGCTGTGGATTTCTATGAATTGACATTTTTTATCGAAAAGTACATTAATATATTAAAACAGAGTATTGGTCGTTGCTTTTGCAAGTTTGGTGGCTCCTAAAAGAGCCATTGGTAATGCAAGTATTTCAAGCTCACATTTCTGTGCTAAACCTTCGTTAACGGATTAAACACTTTATGGTCGCTTTTCTCAAACAGAAGAACGTGACACAGCATGGAAATTTCCATTCCCCCACAAAATTGTTTACAGCATCGACAACAGTTTGAAACTTCAGCGGCAATTGATCCTCCGTGAGCGAGAAAATGACACGCTATTCTCAAGTATTCACGTGGCAAATGGCCCACATTTCTTCGCCGGTGACCAGTCTTCCATCGTCCAAACTATTGCGTGGCTTCTAAGCTACAAACATTCACAACGATTAACACGCAAAATTCTATGAAAAACTGTCTATTCAATGAAGAAATACCTGTCAACAAGTAAAAGAATAACATCAATCATAATTATGTCATAGTTGTGGACATGGTGTTTATTCTGCTAAAGAGCTAAAATTGTGGGTACAACTTTGAAGTATTTTCCATTTCAATGTTGGCGAGTTTATGTTCAAAGAAGACAGAAGACTTGAGACTAGACTTTGAATTTCTTTTGACTTTTACTAGAAGAACTTTTTTCCCCAAAATTTGAGTTGCTTAAGTTGGAGTGCGACTTATCTGTGAGTGCGGCTTATCTGCGAGTCTTTATGGTAATCAATGTTGATTGAACACTTTGCAGTTGCTCATGTTTTCTGAAAGGTTAGCCTTGCTTTCTTCCTGGTGTATGGAAATCGGTCTCGGCTTGTAAACAAATGTTTTAGTTTTATTTTTGTGATGAGAAGGCATACACCAAAATGGCGGCCTCGTTTTCTCTTCAAAATTCTTTTGTATTTAGTACATGCTGACGAGACAAAGAGAGCTTATTAACATGCAAAGAAAAGGATAATAAATTGGCTGCCATTTTGGAATAAGGTGTATACATGTAGCTTACAGGTTAAAAGTTTGAGGTCTTGGCTTATAGCTGCTATTAGCTTGTCGCCAAATAAAGTACGGTAGTTACAGTACATGTAAATGTTTTCTCTTGGAGCTCATATTGGAGAGTTCGTTGACTTGTCTGAAATTATTCTTGTTAACTATTGCTTTTTTCTTGTCTCTCTGTATCTTGTTGTTATCCATGATCGAAATTATTTTAATTTTCTCTTCTTCTCAGATTGTATGTTATCCATGATCGAGATTATTTTTTCTCTTCTTCTCAGATTGTACTCTGATTCTAGAATGCAAGCAAGGTATCCTTTATTCATCCATCAAAACCTCCACTATAAAATTATTAATGTGTGGTGTATATGTTGTGATTCAATTTTATCCTTGGTTCATTTTTATTTTCCTTTGTTTTGTACTCATTGTTATACCTTACCATACACAAGAACAAAAGAAAATAAAAATTGAACCGAGGATAAAACTGAACTACAGCATACATACTGTCACGAACTATTCATTAACTAAATTGGTATGAAGCAAATGAGGGGCTGAGAGCATAAACTGCCTATGTGTAATTTTAGGTCTTTTTTCGATTTTGCTCAGAAATGAAACAAAAATCAGTGAATAAAAATACCGGATTGTTTGCAAGTTACATGCAAAAATTTGTTTCATTTCCGAGGAAAATTGAAAAATAACCTAAAATTACACATACTTAGGCAGTTTATGCTCTCAGCCCTTAATAAGTCTGCCTTATTAACATTAATGAAGCAATGCCCAAGGGTATTCTTTATTTGAAAACTAAGCGCCCATCCGACTTGGGAATGGCGACTTTTCTAAATGCAGCACTTAATATTACTAGTGTTTTGCTTACTGATAGTGCTCAAGAAGCTTCCTTAGCTGGAAAACAGTGCGCAACATTCTTGGTTGACTTAAAAACAGCACACAGCAACCTTGGTTAACCTTAACCCATTGGCACCTGTGCCGGCCAAAACCGGCCACACAAGACTCCCATGCTTCAAAACATTGCAACTTTCTCAATCGCACGAATATTGCTCTAACTGTCAGTTGTGAGCACGAAATGGAATGTCCTTTAAATTTGGATATCCAAAAAACGCAAGAAAACGTAGCGATTTTTACCAAATACAGCCTTTTGAGTTTGGACAAGAACGAAACTGACCGTCTTTAACGTCAAAGACAAGCGATGAAATTGGCCCTTTTTGCCTTTATGTTTTTTTAATGAAATCATTGTTGAAAAACCAAACTGTAGCCATCATAACAAAATTCAGTCCTTGTTCTAGCTTAGAAATGCCTTTTTTTGTTCATATTCTTCTCCTGAGCATAGATACAGCCTTTTGTTCCAGTGCATTCGGGCCTTTCCGCCATTTTCAACATCTCGACTGCATTGCATGCTGGGAAATAATGAGAATTTTTGACAGCACCCTTTCCTTCCCCCAATTCTTTCACATTATAAACTAAGTCTTCAGCCACTCTGACCTACCACCAAAATTTCCTGCTTGTGGTCATCTTCAGTGCCCACAAATTCCAAAATATGCGGCAGTAGGTCGAGAAATTCGAGTCCCAAAGGTACAAGTCAAATTCAACAACAAAGTACATCACCTTGCTTGATTCTTTGAGAAAGTGGACTCTAAGCTACTGTCACGCTTAATGATGCTCATCAGGCAGCCACTAAAGATGAAAAATGGCTGTAAACTTAGCAAAAATCACAAGCAAACTGAACTTGGGCCGTTGTTGTAGCTCCAGATACATGTATGAAAAATAGATACGTCAGAATGATGTTTTCAGAAACCATGAGCCTCCAGTGCCTTAGACAGCGCCACTTTTCCATGGTAGTTTCAAATAAAGTGTCATGAATACTATGGATCGTTTATAGGTGGAAAATCACTCCGAAAACGTAAAAATGGCTGGTAGTCGATGGGTTAAGCCAGCGTGCATAGATTTTGTCCGACTTGAAAACAGCACTCAAAAGATTTAGGGTTATTGTTAAGTTTAGAGTTAGGTTAAAATTAGGGCTAGGGTTAGCGTTGGGGGTTAGGGCTAGGGTTAGAACTAGGGTTAGAGCTAGAGGTAGGATTAGGCTTAGGGCATTGCAAATGTTAACGTTCAAGTAACCGGCATATTCTGAGTCTCAATCAGCTTAAAGGGTTCCTCCGAAATGAAAAGAGTGCACAGGTTTCTTGGTTGACTCTTAGTTCTTTCAGAAAGGCTGTGGCCGATATAAGTAAAGTGAGAAGAGCGTGGTTTGGTTGAAAACAGCATACACCGGGATTGGATTTGATTCTAGCTCAGTGCTCAAAAAGCTTGCTGTTGGCTGAGAAATAGAATAAAATATTAAAGACGGCTGTTTTTTCTTGAAGAAAGGTTTTGGCCAATACCAACAACTTCTGTTCGTGAGCAACACAGAAAATTCGAGTGAACAATGTTCAAGGGCAAAATTAAGAGTTAAAAGAGTGAGCTGTTTCCCATCGGTTTCTGCTTCGAAACAGAGCTTTGACTGGCATTTCGCATGCTTTGGTCATTTGAAACAATTTTGAAGGGTTCATTTTCGTCATCAAATGTAACCAGTGGAATGAAAATCTTATAACAAATCAACGTAAATGACGACAGTGAAAAAATTGGGACAAAGTACTTACCGGTACCTATTTTTGTTGGCTTCAAAACGTAAATATTTGCATAAGATGTGAAATTTAATCCCTATCGTCTCATGCATAATACAACGACTTTTTAAAATATCTCACGTGCAAATACTTTTTTGCTGGTGTTTATCTCGCTTGAAAATACGTTTTGCTGATGTTTACAAGCCTCCACAGAGTTGATCGACGCAAAAGTGATTTATATGTTGAAATTCGGCAGCATGTCTACCTGTGTTTACATAACAACTCGACAACCAACCAGGCTCCGCACTTGGTAATATTTACCACAGGCACCAATACAACTTTTCCCTGGATTGTTTTCAAGATACTCATAAAAAACAGACGGACTTCTCGACTTGCTGATTTCCCTCTCTCGGATGAATTCTCCGTAATGTTTACGAATTTTGATGAACTGTTTCACGGCTTTGGTGGCCCGCGAGACAGCGCCCACTTTGGCCGCAATGAATTGTGGGAATATTATGCCCTCCACGAGCGAAAGACACTCTGCAAACATCAATGAGTTTTTTGCCCTAAACTCCAGAAACATTTAGCACGGCAACCTTGCAGAAATGGAACAAGACTAGCAAAGCCGAGCCGCTTTTTAGACGAGAGATGCTTTGAGAGTTTTTTTCCTGCCCAGCTTTTAATCTCTACTACCAAACTGGAGAGTCAAATTAATATATCTCCTCATGGTTTGGCAAGCAGAGAAAACACGACTGGCTTCTTTCAGCAGTGTTAGACTTGTGGGTCTGTAGACTTAATGATGTCCTTCGACCACCGGGTGAACAGGCAAACTGACATAATTTGATTAAATCAAACAAGCTAGTGTGGATACAGTCGGGAGCTCCAGCAGACACATCACGTAAGTATCGATGTTTTAACTGCCAAAACTTTTAGTCTACGTCACACTATGGAACAATCCTTTCTACCTGTCAATCATTTCATGTCCAGTTTCAGTTTTACTTTTCAGTTACGAGTATTTGGCGCTTAGTTTTCAAATAAGGAATACCCTTGGGCATTGCTTCATGAATGTTAATAAGGCAGACTTATGAAGGGCTGAGAGCATAAACTGCCTATGTGTAATTTTAGGTCGTTTTTCTATTTTGCTCGGAAATGAAACAAAAAATCAGTGAATAAAAATACTGGACAATGTTTTTGAATCGAATTGCTTACAAGTTACATGCAGGAATTTGTTTCATTTCCGAGGAAAATTGAAAAACGACCTAAAATTACACATAGGTAGTTTATGCTCTCAGCCCTTCAAATTCAAGTTAAGAAAGAGGGTGAAACAATAATAATTTAATTTACCATCAAGTCATCACATTGACCACAAATCCTTGAATCTCTGTACATCATATTTCTATACAGTTTTTAAAGAAACACTTCATTCTATCAAAGCTAAGGATTTTGTGTTTTGTGGTGTTTGTTTTACTTTTGCTTTTTTTTTGTTTTAAAACAGTTTTTCTACAAAACTTGGATAACTGCAGTGAAATTTTATTATTTAATAAAGAGCAGCACACAGTATTATGTGTTTGAGTGTATATTTGATTAAAAACAAGCCAGCTGGGCCTAATGATTAAGTGGATTTTGCAACAGGGAATAGGAGGGACTAATTACGAAATCTTGTGTCCCAAAATGGGGGTGCTTTTTAGAGAAGGGGGCTTATTACACAAACCGACTTCCAATGGGGCGGAGGCTTATTAGAGGGGTAGGTGGGGGTTTAACAGAGCTTTTAGGGTATTTGTACAAAAAGCAAACTACAACAATACATTTGTTTTTATGTTCCCTTAACAGAAACAGTCATGTCCATAAACTCAATAGATTTAGTGTATGTTAGGGTTGATTTAATTTTTTGTTCCATTGTTTTGAACTAATTACCATGCATTACCATACAAAGGGAGAAAAATTTAACCCATGGTTAAAATTGTGCTATAGCAAGTATTTGAGTGCATTTGAGGCCTTAACATTAAACAGATACAATTTAGTGTTCTTCCTCTCTGGAGCTGGGAAATTTAATTACCAGGGCACTAAGCGATGGCTTGAAGACAACCTAGATAACCCAGGTTAGTACAGCATCCACTAAATAACCACTGGTATACTGCAAACAAACATTAAAATTTTCAAGAGGGAAGAAGCAAACTTATGAGTGCCAATTTCCATGTGTTGGCCTCAGGGCAACTAAAAAGATTTTAGCATCTGTTAAGCGTGTACAAATATGACTTGTCAGTACTTCAGTTATCATAATTATTGTCTAAGTTAAGTTTACAAGCCCCATAATTTTTATTAGGTTCCTTCACCATTTTTCTTTTTGTCTTAATTTTTTTTCTGTGTTAACCATTGTAATTTCTGTGTATTAAGCCCTGGCCAAACTATCGAACAAAGTTGGATTGAACGTTCCAACTTTGCTCGATCCAACATTGTTTGACTGTTTGGCCGCCCATGTTGGATGATGTTCGTCCAACATTTTTTGCTCTATCAAATGTTGGATAGAGTTTGCTTTTGATCAAACATTACATCCAACAATTCTGCTCGATGAAAAAATGTTGTAGGGTTTTGCCGCTCTTCCAACAAAGTTGTATGTTAAAGTTTGTCATGTACGCCCTGCTAGCCAATCAAAAATCACTATTTTGGTGCTCTGTTTGCAGATGTCTGGTTCAATAGCGTTTAAAATTTCTGCGAACTGATCCAGTCTCAAATCTCATCATCTCCTTAATCATCGCAGGTGTATCTTGCAATGATAACTGTAGAGCAGCATGGAACATACCCTTTTCAGCTCGTGCTTAACAATTCCAAGGTTTTTACTCACTTGACACTGTCAATTACGTCCTCAAACAGCTCTAGTACCATAAACATTACATTATAACGTTATATAAGCAGTTTTCGTGTCCGTTTTAGCGCCATGTTTTGAATTAAATTTAGCACCAACTTGTAACGGTAGCTTGTTTCGTCTAGCAGTGTTGGAAAGTGTTTTGCCACTATCTCAACATTCACATCCAACATTGTTGGATGTTGGATCAAACTTTGTTCGATAGTTTTGCCAGGGCTTTAATCATTGGAATTTATTAATCATTGTAAGTTCATTGTGTGTGGCAAATAAATAAATATTTCTGCGAGCTCTTTTTGGAATTTTATTTCTTGCTCCAGAATTTGTTTGAAGATTGTTTGTGTGCACATAATGCAAAAAAAAAAAAATCAACAACAACATCAAACAAAACAAAAAACCAGACAATTTTGTGCTATAAACACAGGCAGGCAAACATCATACCAAGAGAAAATGATACCTTTTCTTTGAAAGTACTGTAGTATTGCATTGCAATTGATTGTTGACATTTTGACCACTTTTATAACACTCTGTGTGGGAAATCATCATCATCATTGGTCAGCTGCAGTGCATTCCGCTAAAAGCTTCCCCCAGCTGTTTTCTTACCCTTATAAAATCCCTTGGAAAGTTGCCTATTTATATAATCTGGAAATTTATATTGTGCAGTTTTCATGACGAGCTGATCAAATGCACATTACAACAATAGAATAAAATACTTAAATAATAAATAAAAATCCTATATATATATATATATATATATATATATATATATATATATATATATATATATACTATCAGATAAACCTATCTAAAGCCAGGACAAGTATTAAATAGAACTGAATTTTACCATTCAATCAATAAGATGAATAAAATAAAATAACCCGGCCATGTGTACCCTTTATGTAAATGTTTGATAAATGAGCAGGAGTGTTTTATCAAGTTTAAAGCACGAGGCGCAGCCGAGTGTTTTAGGACTTGATAAAACACAAATTGCGAATTTATTGAACGGCTTAAAAAGCTTTACTGTACATCTATCCATTCTTACACTAAAATTTAGATTTTTGGTTATTTTGGCATAAATCAGATGTAAATTTTAGACATGTCTTTATCAAAGACATTCATTAAAAATTAATTTCTTTTGTATTTCCATCATGAATTATTAATGAGTTTTTAAATTTGGGTTACTTCACTGCTTAAAGCTTTCTTTGATCTCACTGATGTTCCCTTCATATGTTGAAGTCGTCTAAAAGAAATATTAAGTAACAAGAGGCTACAATTAGCCTAAACTCTGGCCTGCAAAAATACAGTATGTCCTTCTTGCATCGGATGCATTGCATTTCTGTTTGAGTGTATTTGTTTGCAGTGTATATCCATAGACCCCTATCCAACGTATATCCCTTCAAAATTACAAAATTGCTTTACAACTCAACCACTGATAACAATAATAATAACACTTCTAAAAAAAAAGTAATAAAAGAAGAAAAAGAGAAACAAAAAATCCAAGGTGTCACTAACAGGAGTCAAACCTGGGTTATCTGCATCAGATGTGGGCCATTCTATTGTAAGACCATTTTTTACTGGAATAAGGTTGAAGTTGAAGTTGATCAGAGGCAGTGACAATGATCACTACACCAAGTTAATCATCAGCATAGCTAATGAAGTGAAAATAGGTTATTTATTCCAAAATGACTAAGCACAATTGTTTTCATTTCGATGGATTTTTCTGCTCAGTGTTTAAGAAAGAAAACACTTATTGAACGGTGTAGGATAATTCAAGATTTGGTCAGAGAAACCTCCAAAATTACTCATCTCATACAGAAAATTATGAAAAAGAAACAAAGTTCAGCTTTGAAAACATCTTTTGATGTTCTGTGCAGTTTTGCACAGAAGGTCATTCAAGTCATGTGCATGACACGTGAAGATGACCAGCCTTCTGTTAAACCCTTCTGTGCTGTGGTACATGTTCAGGCTCAAGTAACAAGAATGCAAAGTGAACTGGAATGAATTTGACCAGTAGTCATACATATATCTTAACACTCTCTTATTCAGTCCACTTTACCCAGGGCTCAAAGTTTGTGACCAGCTGGTCGCACATAAAAATGCATGCAACTAGATTTTTTATTGTGTGCCTAAAAAATCATGTGCAATCGCACTTGCACGCCTAAAATGCACAAGTTCAGTGCAACTGAGCTCATTGCTACTTACCTGACCATCCTCGTGTACTCTGACTGGTTAGACATGAAAAGGAAGCTTGCAATAATGAGTATGTATAACATAATCAGGATCCAAATAATAAAGCTACATCATTTTCCTTGCGCCAGTGTGTGTTTTATCTGTCCTCCAAACGATGTTTCCATTCAATCCCAGACTCTTTTCGGTTTTGTGAAGACTCCGCTGACACGTGTGAGAGAAGTCCATCTTCCAAAGCAGGTGCTTCTTGCCGACAATTGAGTTTTCTGATGTCAACTTAAGAGAACTATTAACTTACAAACCACACAATTAGCAAACAACAACACTTTATTCACATTTCCATTACACTGTTTGTAAAACTTATTAAATAATTAGCAACTTAACACATAGAATAATCAATTACAATTTAAACTAAATATTATTACATAGAAGGAATTGCCTAGCAGCTAGATAACCGTAAGGTTTTCGAGCTAGCAGCTAGCTCTTTGAAGGTAGTTTTGAATGTACAGGACATCACAATAACTAAACATACACAACATCGTAAGACGTACACACACAGCTTTTAACGTAATAACAGTCTAACTTTCAGCTCTCCGAGTAATTAATCACAAGAAACAAATCCAGATGCTCTTTTTGGCATGACGAGATCGCTTTCTCCACAAATTTCACATCCTTTGAGCGCACTGTGTTCACGAAGAAACGTCGACTTCACATCAACTAGATTACACAAAATCTTCCCAATTCACATCAATTACCAGTGTTGACTGATGTTTGTGTTATTAAGCTAAACGATGAGATGGTCCTGGGCTACCATATCCTTCTGAAACTCCTTCAGTGAATTTATGACAACGTCTCGACCGTTAACAAATTTTTACTGAAACAAATAATCGCTGTATCTTTTCTAAGGGAGTCTTTAATAATTTTATTCTTGTGGTATATCACGGCCAGCAAACCCGACTTTAATCTAAAACTAAAGTGCATTGCACATCAAAATGAAATGAAATGGTTGAGAGCAGTAAACTTACAGTGTATATTGTCTTAGTTATTCATGTTAATTTCAAAGGAAATGGAATGTGGAATTTTTCTGTCATCTTTAACGTAACACAAAGTGTAATACTTATTGAGATTGCGGAGAAGGTGGATTTAAACAAGAAAACGTAACATTGTTATCTTCAATGTACAGTAAGAGCCTGAAAGGAACAAACACAGAATTGAAATAAAGATAACATACTGATAAATGATTACTTATATACAAGGTCTAAAGCTTTTTGGTGCGACCAGTATTTTTAGCTATGCTCCTAACATTTTTGGCTGTGTGCCTAAATTTTTGACATTGTGCCTAGAAATTTACACCTTGTAGCACAAGTTCTCCCAAAGCCAAAAGTAAACTTTGAGCCCTGTTACCACTGTGTGAAAGAATGTGTAGACCAGAACCAACTTATTAACTTTTTTTTCTTTGCAGAAACAAGTGTGCTGAGTGACATTGATTATGTGCTGTGTCTGGACAGTATCGGCAAAACAGATAATCTGTTTTTACATGTTTCCAAACCACCTAAAGAAGGAACTCCTGCTTTTGCCTTAGTTGAGGTATGGTGTTTGCAGCATACCCTTCCTGCATTGAACTTGGATATGCTCACATCATTTGAAGTGACGGAAAATAATTTTCAAGTATTTTGTTTGACTGGAAGGTCTAACTTTATTTCACTCTGTTTGACACCAAGTTTGATATATGTGGTTCCACTACTTTCCAGTTTTCTTTGCATTATATTGCTGAGTGCTTTGTAAAACATTTACCAGGAAATTTATTTCTTTTTATGGAAATCCACACACAACACTGGATTTTTACAAATTTGGAGAGAATTTTTGAAGCTTTGCTTTGATGAAGACCAATACAGTGCAGCTAGCATGCATGCTAATTTTTTTCTTGAGAGTAAAGGTTTGGAGTTCTTAAATGTTCTTGAAAACCTTGAATTGTTCGAAAAACAAATTCCCTCATTAAAGTGTTTTTTGTCAAACATCTTAAAATGTTAATTTGCCATTAGGGAAAAGTATTGGTTTGTACTGAATGCACATTTTTTTTGTTCATTCCAACAGGAATTCATAGCGGTAAGCTTCTATCATTCCTTTGTAATTTATGGCATATCTTGCAGTAATACTGTTTAAAACTTAATTTTTGCCAATCAGGATTTTAGAGTGACAATAGTTTAATGTTTTTACCAGGTTGCCGAAGCAATTTTTAAAGAAATGAACTTCTCAATGATTCACAAGAAGATTAACTTGGCTGAAGAGACATTATCATGGGAGCATGAGAGATTTTCACTGCACACGCAGCGTCTTCCTGCTGGTACACTATCTCATTATGCTGATCCTCAAGTTCTGGGAAGATCATCTATCTTTGATGTTAGGTGAGTATCAAGTATAGTGTTGGCTTGTCTGTAATGACTTGAATGAAGGGGTAAATAATATTACATAAATTTATGAACCAATAACAAATCAGTTTGCTTTGTTGTAATTAGTCAATCAATATTATGCTGGCCAGTACCGGTACGTCCAAGAGACAAACTATCATTCTAATTCCTCTTTGCAAAATGCCATTTCAAGGCAATTTGTAAAAATTATTTATTATAGTGCCTTCCTGTACACATACTATAGCTACTTAGAATGATTTTCTGTGAATGGAAAGTAAGAATTACTACATGTAGTTAAGGCAGGACTGTGCTCTGATGAAAAAATTTAGGAGCCCAAAACTCTGAACCTTTGAGACCTTTGAAATCCAGGATTTACGTTTTTGTGCTAATCTAAGATTTCCATGTCGCCCAGAGGCAAAAGTAAGTCCTCAGGGACCACCGGGCAATGCTAGAGCATAGCCCTGTAAGATCTTTATGGCAGTAACCCAGTTTTTAAATTAAACCATGCTTTCCTGCTGCTGTTGTGAACTTCAAGGTTGCATGCTTCTGCCTAATAATGACTTTCTTTGCAACTCTCTTGTGGCTGGCAATATTTTCAGGGAAAAAATAAGTGAAATTGTGACATGGACTCTCTTGAAAATCTTGGTGATTTCCTGCCTTCTTCAGATCCTCTGAAAATGATGGTAAACTTGAACGTAACATCGGATTCATTGCCGAAGTTCTTGTCAGGCATATTTTTAATTTAACTACAAAGGTTAGTATTTTGTACTGCTGAGTTTTGCTGCAAGTTTTGCTCCCAATAGTGTGACAAAATTTCAACTCTACTAGTTGTAACTTCAAGAGCATTGAACCTTTAGCTTATTGTGAGAATGAATAATTTATATGAAAATCATATATTTGAACTGCGGATTAAAGAATGAATAGTACAAGCCTGAATTTTTTTCGGGCTTTATTTAATCAATCAATCAATCAATCAATCAATCTTTATTCCTCCTAAGCCATATCTTAAGTTACATCAGCAGTTGGGAGTCTAAAAATACATAAGATATACTGTATCCAAATAATAGAAGGATAAAAATACCTAAGACATACTGAATACAAATAGTAGAAAGATCAAAGATTATATCTTAAAATAAACCTATTTACAAAAACATTCTTAAATCTTTCAGTCTTTATATCCAGGCAATGAGCACTTAAGCAGTGCTCATAAATGCGATTATCATTCACATATTCATTAGACCTTATTGTTGGTTTGGAATGGGTAAGGGAACATTTTACATCTTTGTGTAACATACATGGGAATTGAAAAAGTTATTTCTTGGAGGCCATCATATTGGATTTCTCACTTTCTCTTAATCAAATTATAGGGAACCTCGGAATGTATTTGCCCAGCAACATCAAATTCTGGAAACAATAATTGTAAAAACAAATTTATGGGAGATAAATTTTGGGAAAGGTCACAGAGTTTGGTTCTTTGGCATTGATGTTTAAAAAAGTTATGAAAGTACAACAAATCCTCCACCCCTCCCCTCAAGGTAAATTGTGGTCAAGGAAATGACTGATAAATTAATGACAGAAAAACAATTCATTGTTTTGTGCCAGTTACTCTTGCAGAACTGAGTAATAATCTTATCAGTACACCACAGCAATAATATTATTATTTTTCAGGGTTATCCAGTAGATATGAGGGTCTTCAGCGGCTCATTGGTGAGAATTGATTGGCTCTATATAATCTTAAAAAAGAGTTTATCTTTTCGATGTATTTTCAATGGATTGCTAAGTTTAGAACAATTTTATCAGCAAAAATAAATAAGAATCAGAATGCTTCATTTAACAATATTTCCTCTTCCACTTTTCTCAGGCTGTAGATTCACATTATATTAAAACGTGGATGGATTACCTGAGCTCTCAAGCTAGGGCAGCTCAGCTGTTTCAAAAAGACCATCCATTTCTGACTGGCCTGGAGCAGGTAACACAGCAGATTATACTGGGTTTGTGATGATGTGATAATATAGTTGAATCTATCTCCTATGATGTGTTAGTAGAAGGATACCGACTTTTGCAGATGCATCATTTTTTAATACCGTAGTTTGTGGTCCTGAAAGTGCAGCTTTGCATACATGTACCTGCATCCACATTTTTATGTACCTATAAATTGTGTCTATTCCTTGCAGAGCTTCTTAAAATTTGTCAAGGATGTTAAGAGATTCTCAGCCAAAGCTGATAGAAGGTGAAGGTTAAATTACTTTATCAGTCACTGTGTCGATCTAAGACAGTCAGTCAGTTGGTCAATCAGTCAATCAATGAGTCAGTCAGCCAGACACTCAGTCAACCACTCAGTCAAACTAATCAATGAGTCTGTAAGTAATTCCACCTGCCTGTCTGTCCGTCCATCCGTCCATCCATCTGTCTGTCCGTCTGTCTGTCCTGTCTGTCCATCTGTCTGTTCCTCCATCCATCAGTCTGTGTGTTTGTATGTCTGTCCGTCTGTCTGCCAGTCTTCTGTCAGTCTGTCCCTCACTCCATTCACTCTCTAACCCACTAATCAAAATGAATCGTTGTGTCCATGTTATGTGAAAAGCTGGTTCATTGTTTCAATGTATGTCTACCTCATCAGGGACCCTGAATTTGTATTTTATGACAAACCGGACACCACTATGTTTGCCTATAGGTAAGGATTTTGGATTTCATAACTAGTTATTTTTCACTTGTTCTGTTCTTGTCACAATAGTTTGTTCTAAAAACAACTAAATTAGACCATTCTGTGTGATCACCTCCACAAAAAGTTTGTGATGACTTTTTATTGTTTTAGAGTGAAGCCAGCGATCTTTGACTTGTTCCTAGCCCTCGGCATTGCATCTTATCTCGGACTGTTCTATCTGGCACTTGTGGTATGTTTCCAATTTAATGTACTGTTTTAAAGTAAGAATCGGTTTTGGAAAACTGTCAACAAATCATCGCTAAATATCATTTCTTGATCCATTTTAGCCATACTCAAACACCGAATACATTTTTAACATTTTTCAAATTTCGACCCAAAACTATTTTGGTCTCCGCTTTTAGTTGGGTAGTGTAGTAGGTCAGTGGGTGATTGTTTAACTTAACCCAGTTAAAGACCATTAGGTGAAGTGCAATCTTCTAAGGGTGGTCTAAGTTTTCATGGACTGCTTGGAAGCGTGTGCAAGGAAACTGGTAAACTTGCAAACCAGCTAGTCAGAAATAACCACTTCCACCGAATTTTGTTACTGAATTGATAGGTTAACTTGACTGTCTGTCGACTTAAACACAATATTGGGGCTTGTCCCTCATTGCAAATTACCAGTCTTATTTATTATAACAATAGGATCCTTGACCTCTTGTCTTCCTGGCATTTGTCATGACGTTTGGCGTCTTGTAGGATATTATACGTTGCAACTCTTTCCAAATATGGTCATGTTGCACTCGATTTACGTCGTGCACACTCGACAGATGTCCTGCTATATAGGTAACTTCGTGCGTCGGGGAGAAAATGGCAGCTTTTCCATAAAATTTCTGTAATGAACTCGATAGACTGCTTTGTTATCAGTGTGTTGAATAACAAAACAATTATCCTGCTCAATCTTGCGGAATGTGCCCTGGTTTTAGCCAACTCGGCCTACGGCCTCGTTGGCTAAGTATCAGGCGGAGGATATTTGTTAAATGTTCTTCTGCCTGAAGGGATTATGTTGCGTGTCTTTTGTGAATCTCATGATATAGTTCAAGGGAAAAGACACCGCTGTGAAATGTTTCTGTTCTTTTTGTTTTCATTTTTGTTTTTTTGTTACAGAACTTCTCCATGTTAAGTGAAATTCTCCCAAGGCCAGTTTCGAGTCTAAAGAATAAACAGCAGTAATAATATTCAACCGAGATGGAGGTGTTGGTGTCCTTCTATGCTAATGCTCCAGTGTGGTGTAATTTCTTTTGGTATTGATTGGTAATGTAAAGCTCTGGTCACAGTGCTTGTTACGACAATTTTTATTACAGTTTTTTACAATTGTGTTAAATAAAAATAACTTAATAAATGTGTCAATCACAGTTCGTTTTTTGTTCAATTCTATTTGCTTAACAAGACAGTGTGCGTGGGTGACTCTATGGGACTATTCTGGAGTAGAAACACTCGGAAAATATTCGGAAATACTATTTTGTTCTCGGATTGAACGGAATAGTATCCCATGCATTGCTCGCGGTAGCAGAATGAACAGAAAGCGGTTTCCTCCGAAGACAAGACACAGAACCTGCGTTCATTTGGGACAATTTTGGCCGGAATATCGTGCGCGGCCCGCAACCGCGCGCCAAGCCCGTGACGTGGCACCGAAACTCGTTCCAGACTATTCCCCGCGCTGTTCTCAGGTCACCGCCGCCAAGAGTTATTCCGTTTTCACAACATCTGTTCTTTTGGCAAATCTCATTCCACTTATTCTCTCATTTCTAAAATGGAATAGGGGGAAACCAGAATAGTCCCAGAAAACGCCCCTCACGTTTTCCTGACCACAGACTGACTTATTCAGTTGCAGTGCAGCAGACTCACGGTATATTTCCGTCGCATGTTCTCCAAAAGGAGGTCTTCGTCTAGTTACATTAAAGGGTTTGACAGTAGTTGCAAATAAAATAAGATACAATTTGGAAATCCGCTCGGCCACCCTGCCTCCCTCATCGTCATCACCATAATCATCAATGTTAAAATTTACGCAATTCCTAGTACTTATAAGAACGCAAAACTGTTTTCGTAAGTTATTACTAATTAGTTTATCCCCGATAATTCATCAAGAATTGCTTTCAACTTCAGCGCAATTCTCGGTTCAGTCTAGCTGTTAAATATGTTCCTTGCTCTACAGTTTTTGCTGCTTCTTCAATTCTCGTCTTTTATTTTCTATCCGCCATGTGTGAGCACCTAATCTTAATTTTGTATGGCCTGTTCTACGAGTTGGATTTACGTTTTTTCTGAGAATGTAGAGGAGCTGACTTGATCCTTGGGCCAGTTTTAGGCATTCTTGATGACAGAATGAGCTTTCTTGACTTTTGCTGGGTTACTATTTTTCATGCGCTTGTGCCATTTTTCGTATGACGTGTTGCATATTATAATATTTTGTATATCAAATGGTATTACTATTTGAGAATGAATATATGAAAATCATACATTTGAACTGCTGATTAAGTAATGGATATGTGAATGATCATCGCAGTTGTGAACACTACTGTTGTTATTATCATTTATCATTATAATTATCATCATCATAATAAAAACAAATTAACTCAGCAACATTGCTGGGAATGACACTGCCCCTGGTCAGTTGGCAACAAGCCGCCTTAGATCCCAAGGACTCTTGACTTATCCTCATTGTTATCGTCTCTCCTCTGTTTGTTTATTTGTTGTCATTGTCATTGTTGTTGCTATAGGTAGTGGTGGTGGTGTATATAAGCAATTTATGACCCAACAACGAACTCTACAAACCGAGCGATTGACTCAAACTGGTATATTGGCGCCCAGTCCCTGTAAACTAAGATCGGGAACCAGTTCCCGCGAGTCTCATAAAATCTGAATCATTCAAAAGAATAAACAGGTTTTTAAACAAAGGAAACAGTTGTTAATCCTCGCGCCGACTCCTCCATTCGTTCTGTGTAAGTCCTTTATCATTTGCCTTGTGAAACGATTTTGTTGTTAATTTGTTCTGAATTGTTATGATCGTACCTCTTAGTGAATAACCTTAACACACAGGGACGGAATGTAGCCCAATTTCAGACCTCCATAAAAAGAAACAAAACAATAACAATCAAATGCTCAAAAAATATATATCCTTTGTAGCCGTAGTCGGACTTGCCAAAATAACTTGCGCAATGGGGAATAAACTCCTCCCCTCCCCCCCAGGGTCTTGGTGTAGGTGAGTTGGAACGAGACGTCTGTCTACTGTAGGGTAAAGTGAATCGTTAGTCATGAAGGTATCGTAGGTCTAGCTTTAGTTCCAGGACGCTTTGCGCTTTGTCAGTTGATGCTAACTAAATATCATTGCACTTATCTTGCTACACGCCGTTAGAGGAAGGTAGGTACCAGTTAGCTTTGCGAAGTTGTCCAAACTGGAGAGTTCATATTGGTATTGTCCTTACTTTCTGTTGTTGTTTAACTCGAAATCGCGTTTTTCCTAATAAACGGAACATGCAGATGTGCAAACATCCGCCTAAACGCCTCCTTGAAAGGTCGGCTTTTTAAGGCGTAAATTAAAGGGGTCAAAGTTATAGCTAGCAAATACAAGAGTTTAAGGCTTGGAAAAAGGATAAACTTCACGTTGAATTTCTCAGGATTAAGCGTTCTTCCGGTTGGCGGCTCGAATGTTGTTATGAAAGTCACAACAAGAAGAGGCGCGAAACACGCTAACGCTGAAAACACGGTCACTGCTACTGTCTTGGCGGCGCGCATTTCTGTTCGGCGTTTTTGTGACATGGCGTCTTCCACTTCACGGATGCGTCGGTATTGTCTGAGAGAGATGACGAAAATCCACGCATGCGTTACTAGCATTACACCGCTGGGCATGAAGATCGTTAATGACATCAAAAACAGGAAATGGGGCACAATCTTTTGTAAATCACGCTTTTTAGGGATTAAGTTGCTTTGGAGGCAGCCATTAATCAGCATATTTAATGTTAGACCTTCTTTCGGCTTAATGAGCTTGAAAATGTCTGGAGAAGCTGCTTCTAGTGCACCGATTATCCAGAGCAGAGTTGTTATGGCCAGGACGCGCCTCTTGGTCATAAAGGTTGGGTATCTGAAAAGAAACGAAAACTTAAATTTGACATGATGCTTTAATCATGTTTTCTTAGTGGTGCGTTGGATGTATAGTCAAATAGAACATTTTCATTAACGCTTCTACTATCAGCAAGCCTCTTTGGCTACGGATGGCGAACAAGAATACGATGTATTGCAACTTGAAAAAATTGGGCCAACTTGAAAAGTTTCTCTCTTGTGCAAAAATAGTCAAAGGTAGGTTATGGTTTGCTTACCCTTTGATAAAAGTGTTTGCCATTGTTCTTTTGGTTTTCTGGGAACATTTTGAGGGAGCTTGGTATTAAAACGTAAAAATTACCATGATACAAATCCTTTAACTGGTGCAAATTACCTGTGCGGGAGGGAGCTAACAAGAAAACCAACTGGTTTATTTAGCTTCGTAGCTTGCCCATTGTCTTTATTTAGTATAAATTAATCATATTTTGTAAATTTTCTCGATTGTAATAAAAAAAATGTATGCATTGACAAAAGCAAATAAAGATGATGATGATGATGATTATTATTATTATCATTATTATCATTATTATTGCGGCAGGCTCTAAAAAGGAGACGGAGAGGGGAGGTTCGGGTGGGCGCAGGAAGTACCTTCAGAAATCACCCTCCCCTCTCTCCTTTTTTAGCGCCTGCCACCCAGGCACCAAGTCACAAGATGCGTTTCATAAGATACCTCATGGGCATTTTAATAGCCACTAGACGATCCAAGGAGATGATCACCAAATGGACCATAAACACACAAAACAAAGCAAAATCCACTCTTGAGGTCCATTTACACAAGTTTGGCATTATCGGGTCGCATTGAGTCTTCGTGAGAGAAACGGTGTAACCCGCTAATACCGGGACGAAAAGGAGGCTCGCCAGTGACAGGCTTACTAGTAGGTAGTTCGCTGGAGTCCTCAGAGGGCTTGTTTTATACACCGCAAGGAAAACCAGCGAGTTTCCCAGCGCTGATGTTAGTATGCCTGTTACGGAAAGGGTGACAAAGATGCCCGTCAAATATACCGGCACATTTTCCGGTTCGCAGGTGTTGTTATGCATTGGATGCTTCTTGAGGTCGTCTCTTCAATATTCCGTAACAAATCTGTAAGAAACAATCTGGGTTAATGGAATCATCCTAGGCCTAATCCACACGTCATGCTGCTGCCATGCCGAACTCAAATGAATCAGTTTGACCTAGCAGTGGCACGAATATAGCACGGCACTGGTTGAAACGTAATGCAGTCGCGCCAAGTTAAAAATAACACTTATGCGTAAAAGGTGCAAAATAACCTAAAATATATTAACATGATTTATGAATTCAGTTGGGCACGACAAGAGCACGCCGTTTGAAACCAAGTCGCGCATCTGCCGTGAGGCACGACAAGACCTGCCTTGCTTGGTAATCGAGCCGAACTTATTTCAACCTGCCGAACTGAATGATTTCAAACGTCGTGCGTAGTTTCACTTAAGTTTGCTTAAAATGGTTTCGTTATTTTTAAACACCAACTCTTTGATGGATCGATACTCCCACAATTTTTTGCTTGCTTTCTTGAACATGGTATCAAAACTTTGTAGAAATATGAATCTTCGTATGTAGAATACAATTCAATAATAAGAATCGCGGTCACCGGACTCGATTTTGAGTTATAGGGACATAAAGCCAAAATTTAGGGTGTTTCTAAGAGGCTGTACTGTTGCTATGGTAAGCTTATATGTCAAAACATTGATCGCAAATTGTTGAGAAATAATTGGGATATTTTTTGATACAATATTCAAGAAAGCAAACAAAAAATCGTGGGAGTACCGATCCATCAAAGAGTTGGTGTTTAAAAATAACGAAACCATTTTGAGCCACCTTAAATTCTTGAATTAGTTCTGCAAGTCTTCAATTTGGTTCCACGCGGCAACCCGAGTCAATATTTTCCCAAGGAACTGGAATCAAAGCGAACCTAAAAATTGCGATTTAGTTTTAAGATTTAGACTAACAAGACGCCTAGAGGTGTTCACGCGGGATGTGTTCGTCTATATAAGCATTAAACTTTGAACGGCTAGCGAGAGTCACAATTCGTTTGAATGAGCAGCCAGACTTCCACAGTGGTCCCCAGGGTGGGAAATTTGACTTGACTGCTATCTTGAAAAGTTTGTTGTGCTAGTGCCTGGTGTGGGAATTTGACTTCTAATGGTGACCCAAGGGTGGGGAAATTGACATTTGAAAACCTGAAAATGTCAAATTTCCCGTGGGGAAATACGGGAAACTTTAAAAAAAGAAAACATTGCAATTTGTGGCTACGATGAAAAAAAAAAAAAACGAAATTCGTCCGAAACCTCAACGCGCTCTGCCTTTAGCCATCCCGCGTAATAATCATATGTGTATAACAATTTCAAGGTAAAAGCAAGCAATAAAAATGTAAACGATTTTTAACTTTTAAACCATAGAGGATAACGGGTCTGGACAGCAGGGAAGTTATAACAAATTTTAGATATAAAACTACGATTTAAAATTTCAGACATTTTATCGGCAGAAACTTCTGCCTTCTTCGGTGCAGATGTTACAGGTGCCTATCGTCATTAAAAATGTTAAACACATTTTTTCCTATTATTTGTATACGTACTCATTAGCACAGTAGTTAACGATTAGATTATTCGCTCTCGTCGATTTTTCATCATCGCGTGATAGCGTCCGAATCAGATATCACGCATAGAAATCGAGAGTGAATAAAAAATCCAATTGTTTTAGTAAAAATCTGCTATTCGTTCAAAACTAAATTAGGAAATTGTCTAAATCCTCCTCGCAGGCACTTCGAAAAAGCGAAGAAGCGGCCTCCATTCTGTTGACAACCGCTACTCGCTATCTATCGAAGAATAGATATATTTCCCTTTATCAGGTACACAAATTACACTGAAAAAGGACTTAAAATAGTAAAATAATAGAAAGGGTATTGGCTTCCTTAACAACTAAAAGAGCTAAGTAGATTTATACTAATTTTTTTATATTCAGATTTGCATCTTCTATAACATTTTACTCTGAAGAAGGCAGAAGTTCAATTCTGACGAACTTTGGTAGAAAGGTGTGTCTTTCTCGATTTTTAATGATGGGAAAACACTTTTTCGGTCCATGCGCATTATTAGAAAATCATCTCTTTATTTCGTCATTCACTTAAAAGAAATTTATTGTTCGATGTTTGTTTGGGCTCTTAACTCTGCGGAAACAACGAGATTTTCCACTCGGTGGTTTCTTTTAAAAACCGTGTACTGTGTACTTAGCTTTCCGTTTTGTCCTTGGTTCACGGTATAAGCCAGTAAAAGAGGCCTTACTGGTTGATGTTCGTTAGCTGGAATGATTAGCTATTTAATAATCCCAATTAGTTATGGAAAACTGTTCCTTTACACTGAATTACCTCAGCAGTAGATTTTCATTCAAAGTCAAACACTTGTCATTCTGAAATCTACAGTTCATGGTCATACTTACACTTTCGGTCGTTTCAGTCTCCAAAAAAGGAAATCTTCGCCAGTTTGTTCTGTCTCTCTTGAAAAACGTGGCGAATATGTCTAGCTTGAAAGGTGATAACGACGGAATCTTGATCTGAAACTCCGAGGTTTAAAATATAATGTAACAAGTTTGACGGGCACTTTCTGATGATGTGCTCGACTCTGTTACTCTTGTCTTTGAACACACAAATAATGATATTCATTGACGTGATGAAGGCGATATTGATGCTCAGCATACAAATGAACTAATTTTCTTGCTGCAAAAAATCTATAGAATCCATTTTTTCCCAGTTTCTCCCGTGGAGTTGTTCTTGAAAACAAGATAATACGAATCCCCAAACCCCGTAAAATTGGTGAGCGGTGAAGTCAAAACAACATCGATCAGTTTTTCTTTGTGAGTGGTCTTTTTCGGAGATGAATTTTAAGAGCCTCAGGACAATGTACTCACCTGTCGCTAAAACAGATCTTGCAATGACAGTGTTTCAAAAATTGTGAGGTATTGTATTTCCAATTCCGTATTTTGGCTTTTTGCGCGTAATGACTGAAATAAATTGGCTTCAAGTTCCATTTCGACATTTCGAAGTTTTATTAATTTTCTGAAACATGGCGAACACTCGAGCATCCCTTATTTCATGTTAAGATTAGTTTCATTTCGAAGGGTCTCATTAATGAATTTTATCAGTTTCTCTGACACCAAATCCGCGCCTTTATTTCGATTATGGGCGCATAATGTTCTAACACAGGAGTAGAGATATTTACTTCCGCAGTAATAAAATTGATCTCGATAATAATGATGCCATGAAGTCTTCGGAACATTCAGAAGTTTCCACGATGTTGTTATGACGCTGCGAAGATACGATCGTGCATTTTTATTAGCTCAGTTCACTAACTGATGACCTCATCGTCAATCCGGCTTCTAATCATGTATTGGTACAAACTTGGTATCTTCAATCTTCAAATTGAAATGCCAACGCTTTTGACGAAAGCGCTTGCCGATTTCTTTCGTGTAATGTTCATTTTTCGAGCATCCCCGGGAAACATCACGACATCTCATTACGTTTCTAATTCATATTGATAAAGAATTCCCGTTTATAACTTGCTTTGATCAGCTCATTATCGATTATTGTCGCTTAGTAAAAGGCACTTTCAGCAGAAAATATAGCGTATCTTAAGGAAGAAATATTTTGCTCTCGAACGCAATAAATTTAGGGCATGTTTACATGGAGGGAGGGTGCCCCGGATAACCGAGTTACCCTGCTAGGTGAGTTGAAACATAGCCCGCCTTTACATGCAACTCACCTAAGCGGGATAGTCAGTGGGCTAGTTTTAGAGCAGCCGTGAGAACAGCAAACAAGATGGCGGACAAAGGAAACTTTTTTAACGGTAAGTTCAATCTGTTGATCGCTCGTTCCGTTAGCGGCCGCTTTTTAGTGTGTAGGGTCGTTATTTTACACTCTAGTAATTGATCGTTGTCACCAGGGGCAGTTATTTTAAAAGCTGACCTGGAATGTATCGCTGCTTTCACGGTCTTCTCACCTCGGCTAGCCGGGATAACCCGGCACGAACCGTTTACATGGCAAAAAGCTAGTCCGCCTAGAAGGGTGCCCCGGGCAAGTAGACAGGATGCCCCGGGAAGGCGGGCTACCCTGTCTAGCATGTAAACGCTTCAATACGTTTTCTAAAGAAACGTATGAAAAGTTGGCCCTCCCAGAGTAGCTCGGTAAGCCGGGGCACCCTCCCTCCATTTAAACAGGCCCTTAGACCGTGAAAGTCCAGACGATGATTTTGATATGTCATTCATCCTCGTATTACTATCGTTTATCGACAAGACACTATACTGCTGATAGGAATCTGTCACGGTTTTATCAACGTTTGATATTGGCCATGTAACGAAAATCTGTCGACTGCTGGAAAGACCGCCTACACTGAATTAATAGCCAAGTTTGGGAGTCGTATCTCTCCAAGAATATTTGGCCTTCATTTCAAGTTTTGGCCTTTTAATGGGCTTCAAAACTTGCAAAAAACTGAGCATCATTTGGTACACAACCGAGTCAGAAGGGGCATGGATCTATTCTTGATTTGACGTCACAAACTGCTTTACATGCATGTTTACAAAGACAAATCAGTTTGTAATGTCAAATCAGGAATAGGTCCCCCTCACTAGGTCCGAGTCGTGTGACGGAGGATGGCAGGACCGTAGCTAGGTTTTTTGTAACGGGGGGAAGGGGGTGGGGGTGGGCATTATCGCGACTGCAGGAGCCTTGTAGGGGGGTCTGGGGGTATCCTTCCCCAAATATGGAGGCTCCGAAACGCTATTTTCAGCACTTGTCATGAGATATATGTCCGAAAAATCGACCTCGAATAAGTTCTTTTGCTTACTATTTGCACACACAGTTTACTCGTCGCACCTGTCAAGCTCGAGTCGCGAGTCAAGTTCGAGTCACGAGTCAGGTTCTAGCCAAGTTTCAAATGTTTTTTCTCGCTTTGTTTTTCGTTTTTTTTTTTTCGTTTATGTCTTGATGGCTGTCACTGTGATTAGTGCTTCCATAATGATGTCTGCTCGAAATATTACGAACATGGAATTTTTTTTTCCTGTCCGACGCGATCGTGAGATGTCCTTTGCTGGTCGCAGTATTTTGAATGAAATTATTCCAATTCCTTTTTCATTCTCGCCATTTATGATTTTCGTGAATGGTTTACCCTGGTGCCATTGAGGAATGAAGCTGAAAGAGACCAATCTTCACCATGGCTTGAGAAGCTACGGTCAGGTGTTTTTTTTTTTTGGCGCCATTTTACATCCGAAGGACAGGAAAACGCACAGGGAAACCAGCCGGTTGTCTTTTCGCTCCACTATGGCTGCACGTGGTAAGCACTTCGTTTTCCATGTTTTCCGTCGCATCCATGTTGGGAATTGATCGTATGAGCAATTCTAACTTGAATGTTTTGTCCCGCCTTAACTTAAGATGATCGGACTCTTACATAATACTTTTGTTTTGCTTTCGTAGAAAAAGACGACCTGAACATTGTTGAGGTATGCGTGCACCCCCGGGGGGAGGTACTGCCTTATATGGGCATTTTAGGTATGTGCGGCCCCAAAGGGTATGGTTTTTTAGCCGTTTTGATCTGAAATAGGGTATCAATTTTGACCATTTTGGTCTGAAATAGGGTATGGTTTGAGCACTCTTGTCTTGAATTCGGTATGTTTTTTTAGAAGAAGTTACTTCTTCAACTTTAGCCAATAAGACTATCAACAAAAGCTCTTCTTTTTTGTCTTTTAATTATGTTTACGCCAACTGTGTACGTGAAATAGGTCTGAAATAGGGTATCAAATTTCTTGGTCAGGTCTGAAATAGGGTAAGGGTTTCAGGAAGCGGACCGCACACTCCCACCTAATTTTTCTGGACCCCCCCCCCCCCCCCCCCCCTCCCGGGGCGTGCAAATGAAAATGACTTGTAAGGGACAAGTAAAACTTCTGTCGTCTTTCAGTTTAATTTCGCGGAGTGAAATGGTCTGATAATTTCTTGCTTTCCTTCACAGGATGGGGTTTACATTGACCTCACTTTGAGCAAGTAAGTTGAGTGTAATCTGTGTACGCAATTTTTTCACCATCGTGGTAACAACGAAGCTTTCTTTGATCAGTTCTTTATCATTTTTCTTGCAGCGATGATGACATGCCATCCTTTCGAGAGCTGTGACAGAGGTACGACATGAACTTTTGTTTGACCGGTCAGATCATATTCAATCTCATCATGACCGTATCAGTAACCCAGTTTTGCTTAACCACAGAGGATGACGTCGAAGAACATGTAAGGCATCGTTTAAGCCGGTTACAGACGAGCAAGTTTTCCTTGACAAGTTTTGACTTGACAAACTTTTATTTGCTGGTGTGTAAAGAAAAACTTGTCAAGTTTTTCCTTGACAAGTGCACTTGTTCAAAAACTAGCATGCTAGTTTTTGAACAAGTGCACTTGTCAAGGAAAAACTTGACACATTGCAGAACTTGCTCGCCTGTACGGGTCGACAAGGAAAACTTGTCAAATAAAATGTTGTTCGCTGTGTAATTGAATTGCTGGCTACAGTGAATACTTGCCAAAGAAAACTTGTTCGTCCGTTCACATCAGCAAATAAAACTTGTGAAGGCAAAACTTGTCGTTCATAAATATGAGCAATAAAAATTGTCAATGACACTTGTCAAGGAAAACTTGCTTGTCTTTAACCGGCTTTACACGGACGCGGTTTCCAATCGACACGGTTTCATGACCTCGAAACCGCATCAAAAACGACACGGTTTCAAAGTGTTTACACGGAACCTATCCAACCGTTTACGTCATGGCGGTCTCGTTCTCAGGCATTCTTCTGGAAGTATTTACCCGTCCAAAAAGTTGTCCCATCAAACACGAGTTCACCCAGGCCGAATCCAGAATCGTCGTTTAGCTTTCTCTTCGTTACTCTGATGCGTATCGACGAAAAAGTCAACATTTCAAGACATCTCTGCCTGTTATTACGATATGCCTCTTGGTTTATAGAGAGTAAAATATATGAAAGCTGAAAAACACGAACTTAAATTGTGATTGTGCAAAAAAGCGCTGCACACCGTGCGAAGTTCACCATATTTACCCTTCGCGAGCCAGTCAATTTCGCACCAAAATAAGTAACCGTTTTTAAATCGATGCGGTTTCGCCGTTCACACGACCAATGAAACCGTATCGTTTTGAAAACGCTCCACTTTTGAAAGCGTTTTCAAAACGACCCGGTTCTTATAACGAACTCGACCGGCGCCGTGTAAACGAAAGGCGTAACCGCATCAAACCCGATGCGGTTACAAATGAAACCGCGTCCGTGTAAACAAAGTCAATTTGAAATCTACAATTTACCGACTCATATGCAAAACTAAACGATTAGGAAGGTTGTGAGGTGATGAAGATGGTGGAAAGGAAATTGCGCTAAAAACTGAAAAACTGAAACCCTCAAACGGCGCGCTTTTATGATTTAAAGAATGCAATAAGATTACTTTGTTGGGCGTTTTTGTTCCGGTCGTTGCGCATTATTATTCTCCTGTGGGATTGCTTTTTTACCGATAAATGCGAGAATCGCGATCCTAATCGGCGAAGCATTAATTAAACCCTCTGTCGTTTTTACCAATAAGCAAAAAATTGTGGATAACAGTGAGGGAAATTGCGGAATAGTAATAAAATTGGAAGTGCGTATTTATTGTACCACCGCGAACGTTTTGAAAACGTGTGGCTCCAGTATGTCTGCTGAGGTACAATATTTTTCATGCCCTGTGGGTTTCTTTGAAATTACCCGTTCTAGCCTTTTCTTTCATTTTTGTTTCGTTTCAAACGAATAGTATGTATCCAGTCACAGTAATGTTCATGAAGCAACGGCAAAACGCAGCGGTAATGGCTATTTTGGTCGAGAATGAAAAATGTCGCCAACTGGGAAGTTAATATTTCCGGTTACTGCTCGCACATCATTAGTGTAATCTAAAAAAAAAAACGAAAAAAAAAACAGAAAAACAATTTGGAACCTGACTCGAACCTGACTAATGACTCGAACTTGACTCGCGACTCGAACTTGACTCGCGACTCGAACTTGACTCGTGCGACGAGTAAACTCTTGCACACACCGTGAACCAACCAATTTCTCGGCCATGAAAATGGCAAACAATTGCAAATCACTACAATCAAAATAACGAGTCTAAAGAAAACAACTCCATCCACAGACTTGATTTGTCTATTTGAACGGGTAGTGTATGACCAGTTATACCACTATCCTACTGAAAACTATATTCTTTCTCGTTATCAATCCGGATTTCGTTCTCTACGCTCTACGCGGGTACGGTTACTGCTTTACTCGAAGCTACGGATAGTTGGGCATGAATATTGATCGCGGTTTCATCAATGCCGTTGTTTTTCTAGATTTAAAAAAGGCTTTCGACACCGTCGATCACAATCTTCTGTTAACAAAATTGCAATTCTATGGTATACACGGTTTCTGTCACAAATGGTTTACATCGTATTTAAGCAGTCGCACTCAAAGTTGTCTAATGAACTCCTTTGTCTACTCCAAAATTAGTCAAATGTGGTGTCCCCCAGGGAACAATTCTAGGACCCTTACTTTTTCTGTTAAACCTTAATGACCTGCCAAATTGTCTGTATTTTCACAACCTAGAATGTATGCAGATGACACCAGCCTCACCTTCGCTAGCGTAGATTTAAAACATATTGATGACTGTCTTAGCTATGATTTAAACAGGGTGTACACATGGCTATCAGCCAATAAACAGACCTTGAATTTAACAAAAACTGAGTTCATGTTAGTAGCGTCGAGACAATAGTTATCAACATTTTCTGAAATTCCTTCTTTCAGTATAAACGACCATTCAGTGAAGCAGGTGTCATCTACGAAATCTCTTGGTGTGCACATCGACCAAAACATGAACTGGGAATGTCTATACAGAACATTTGCAGATTGCTTCTGCACTGGGCGCAATTAAGCGAGTACGACACCTTCTACCTTTTGATATATTAATTAATGTATATGAAAGTCTAGTTCAACCCAGGCGTGGATCCAGGGGAGGTGAAATGGGTGAATTTTCACCCCCCCCCCCCCCCCACTCCCCTTTTTCTGAGCCCCCCTTCTTTCTTTTTTTTTTTTTTCTTATCCCTATAGGGCGTATACACGTTACGTCAGATTTCTCATTAGCTTCTTTGTTATTGTCTACCAACATGGCCGCCAACCATTGTCATTCGAATCTCTGGAGACTGGTTGCATACCCTCTATAGGGCTATAAACTTGGTAACGTTATTTACAATTAAGTAGACTACATTACAACAACATCAGTCTATTTCACTTTTTTCAAACTCTAACGATTGAATACAGGATAACGGTTTCACCTCTTTGATGGCTTAAAGGTATCGCGTTTCTGTAGAAAAGTCTGGAAAATCAGCATATTAATACAAAAACCTTACAAAATTATTAAAACTCCAACAAAGCGTGAAGTCAAGTGTAACTGGAACTAAGTAAGCAATTTTTGTAACACAACTAGTCATTCTGGAAGTATTTGCAACAGGCCAATGTCTTTGTAATAGTCAAGCTACTCATCAATACAACAAACGTTTGTAACGTAATTTACAGTCGCATCTGCTGTAGTTTAATTGCGCATTACGAAAACCAATTAATAAAAGGTAGAGGATAGTTGATTGTAGGCAAAATTCTGTCTAGAGCCTAACTTGAATTCCTTTAAGGTTTGTAACTTCCTTGACGTTGGTCGATCAGCTCAGTAGTTTCCTCTGTTAATTTGAAGGCACTCGGCCAGTTTTGCCGACAGGAACGGGAGGCTCAATATCACAGAGGATGCTCTTTCTTTCCAACCACAAGACATCTTTTTTCGCAGGCCACTTGAAACTGCTTGCCGCTGCCTTTCCCTTGCCTTCGGTCAAGAAAGAAACCTTGACGTCTCCATCCTCTTCATCAATTTGCATGACTTGGCCAATGTACCAGTTACCTTCATAGTCGGCGGCAACCCAGTCGTTGACACGAACACCAAGTCGGCTGTCAAGAGGACCAGTAATTTCATTACAGACAGTGACTGTTTTCCACCCACAGGTTGAACTTCCTTTGAAGTCTTTGAATCCTTCACCAGTCAGGCACCTGTCGCAGTAGCAAGACGTTTCTTTTACTTTAATTATCTCCGCTGAAATGCCGAAGGGTCCTGACATCTTTGTGTTTTCCTTCAAGAAACTTGCCCGCGCCAGAGTACTTTTATTCAGTGGAGTAAAATCTGTAACGCACCGAGCTGTTGTTTTCATTATTTCCTGCTCAGTAGTAGATGTCTTGAGCATCTTGGATTTTGGCCTTGCCTGTCTTGACCGCTTCGTCTGTCGTTCTCTTTGCCGTGCCGCCAACTCCATCACAACGTCCCTTCCCGTTACCTGCATGCTTCAAAATAATGCCAGACAGCTGGAAAACCAAATTCACTCTGATCTTGTGATTGGCAATCAGGGCAAAGATGGGTGTTTTATGCGAAGTGGGACTGTCTCTCCAGTAGTGGATAAATTTCAGCGGCGAGACCAAAGGTGGTAACTCGGGAAGAAACTTCTTCAGAATCAGAAATCGCTGAGGTTGAGTTGTGGAAGAGCTCGTCTGATGTGTAAACGAAGCTTAATTGCTGCTTAAGATGCCGTCCACACCTTTGAAATAAAAACGACAACGGGATACAGGCTCACCATGGTACTATTCCAATAGGCACTTTGCACTTCATCACAAGACTCACAGAGATAGTTATATGCTCTATAAGCCCGTCTCTATTAACCCCCCCCCCCTCTCTCTAATAAGCCTCCCCCCCTTTGGGAAATAGTCCCTCCTATTCCCTCTTACGGAATCCACTTCATGCGGCCCAGTTGGTTTGTTTTTAAACAAATATACACTCAAACACATAATACTGTTTGCTGATCTGTATTAAATACTTAGTGTCACTGCAGTTGTTTCGGTTTTTTACAAAAACTATTTTAATACTAAAACGGCGTGTTTAAGATTTAAAACAAGAGGCTACAATTAGCCTAAACCCGGCTTGCAAAAAACAGTATTGTATCCCTAACTTAGTGCTAAACAAAAGAATAGAGGGAAGTCTGTCTTTCTTACATCGGACGCATTGTTGTTTAGCTTGTGTTGGAGTCTATTTCTTTAGACCCCTATCAACATATATTCCTCTAAAATACAGCTCAACCATTGAGAACAATAATTATAACACTTGTAAAAAATATTTCTAAAAGAACAAGAAAAAGAGAAACAGAAAAAATAAAGCCCGTGATATATACCACTAAAAGACATCGAACCCGGGTTAGCTGCGTCACTGGCAGGAACAATGACCTTTAGGCCACAGAGGTTTATCGTTATGCAAGATGATAAAAATAGTGTATTGATTCCAAAAAAAAAAAACTAAGCACACTTGTTTTCGCTTCGATGGATAATTGTTTGAGAAAGGAAACGCTTATCGAACGATGTTGGATTTTTTCGCATAAATGTGAATGGAGTCTCGGTGAAATGTGAGTAGAAAATTAATTAGCAGAGTGAAACTGTTTACAAATACGTCAATCCAGGGTCATTTGAAACACAAGAAAGGAACGTTTCTGGACAGTTTCAAGGGACGGTAGTACATTTGTAAAATATAATCGCCTATCATTCAAAAATTAAAGTCCAGAAATTGAGATATTGTGGCAAAATAGTAAATAAACTACCTGTCAAAGTCTCAGGGGTGTATGATATCCCGTACTTGAGTTATTCAACAAAATGTACATCTCAATGGAGCGGATACGGGAACACGGCAGTCCATCTGGAGTTAAATTTTGGTCATGTTAAAAGCTTTCTTCTCGCTGTTGAACTTGCAAACATTCGTATAGACACTTGTCTTAACATATTAGTTGTTCAGACTTCAAAAACACAAGGTGAATCGACGTTTTCCGATACGTGACAACAGGCATCATTCTTGCTGTTGATATGAGATTTACACTCGAATCACTCGGCCGTGAAAGGTCAAACTCCCTTTGTCTGTAGTCTCTAATTTTTGGCGCTCCCCTCGCGTCGCGTCTCCTCGCAACTTCGCGCGCGCACGTGCCCCCACAATCCGTCGCCAAAATTAGAGACTACTCGCTGTCTACTGAAGCAGGCACGGGGAAACACGGCAGTCCATCTGCCGTTAAGTTTACTCATGTTAAAAACTTTCTTCTCGCCGTTGAACTTCCAAACATTCGCATAGACACTTCTCTTAACATATTGTTTGTTCAGACTTCAAAAGCCACAAGATGAATCGACATTTTCCCATACGTGACAACACGCATCACTGTTGTTAAAAATAGTTAGCGCTTGCGCAGAAACGCCGGAAGTGCCATTTGTGGATGATACTCGACGACGAAAAAGAATTCGAGAACCGTCGGTAGTTCTAGACCCGGGCGCCGCGCGAGACGCGCGCAGCCCGGGTAATAAACCCCCTTTCTCTATTAAGCCCCCCTCTCTAATAGGCCCCCAGTCAATGAGGCCTGAAATTAAATAAGCCCCCCTGGGGGTTAATAGAGCTTTTACGGTAATGCTTGTCTGGTTCTTCAATTTACTATCCTTAAGTTGACAAAGTTTTGTCGGCTTGGAGGCCCTACCAATGTTTGTCTGATATGTAAATTACGTTACCTCAGTAAACAGACAAACAGACAAATAAATCCTATCTCAGGTTATCTTAGGGCAATAAACGGATTGTAGTTACAGTACGTTACTCTTGCCATTCCACGAGTATCTCATTAGCAAATTTCTGTAAAACAACACTTACCGGCAGGCCCTTTTGTACATAAAATTGTCGCCGTTAAACATGGTAACGTAATTTACAATGCGGAAAAAAATATTCCAATTGGTATGCTGATTACAATTTTTCCCCCTGATCAACAGAACAGTACCTATATCGTGTCTACTTGATTATAGTACAGTAACTTTGGATGTATGTAAAACATGCATAAATCACTTCGCACCAGGGCCGAGTTGCTCGAAGCATGGCTAGCGATAACCATTGGTTAAGATGTATTAAAACCTGGAGGTTGTCATGGTATTTAACTCTGGTTAGCGCTAACCATGCTTCGAGCAACTGGGCCCTGTGGTTACGCGTGACTTAACATGCAACTCATGTAAGACAATCTCCTGTTGATCCTTGGACAAAGAGCGTTTATTGATAGCAGACTTGTATACGTGGCAGCGAATTTGAAACTGCAACTCTGAGTTGTGCTATTGAAACAACAGGCTCTGAGATCCTAAAAATTGTTGACAGCGTCTCAGAGTTGAAGATGACTGCCCACATTCTTTTTGTCGTTTGTATTAGTGGTCTCTTTGCGCAGATCTCCAGTGCTGATTCCGATACCCTGGTGACAAGTAAAGCATATCTGGACATCAGCATTGATGGGGAGCTCAAAGGAAGGATAGTAATTGGACTGTTCGGGAAAACGGTTCCTAAAACTGTCGAGAACTTTAAGGCACTGGCTTCTCATGAGGTAAGTCTATGTATACATTTTCAAATTCGTTGCTTCTGATCGACGTTAAAGTGGCTATTCGTACGACACCCGTACGCGGACTTCGATTTTCTATTTGTACGGGAGTCCTCAATTTTCGTACAATTTCTATGGAATTTTTTATTTTTGCTGGTCCAAACTATTTTACGTTTCTTTAGGTCCATTAAGGGATTTTAGTGAGAGCTGTGGATTTGATTCAGACTAATTTGTCCACTCCGTACTTACTATGCGAACAACTCATTTCGTGACACTTCCTATCTGTTTATCTGCGTTTATCACTCACTGTCGGAATTGAGTTGCTGTTATAGTATGCACAGATTGGGGAAATTAGTTTGAATTCAATTTTCAGTGCTTACTAAAATCGCTTAACGCATGTTTGGACATCTACAGTCATAAAATAAAATAACGTGTCAAACGCATTGTTTACATGGAATCAACTTCTTAAGCAATGATGAATGACAGAAATACTTAAAACATTCACCATGCTTTCTTGAGGTCATACGTTTTTCGGAGTGTCACACAACGCTCTCTTTGATGGGAGGTTGTGTGCGGGCGAGAATACATCCCAACCAGTCTACACCGTAGTTTAATAATAAGTTTGATAGACTCTGGGAAAGAGGTTGCATTACTAGTCAAGTGTAGATCGCAATTAGTGTAGCAAGATGCATCCATGAGCTGGCTCACAGGAGCCTTTGGTTGTCTTAGTTGCGTTACTCTAAATTTCTGGAGTACATATCCGTTTCACTCGCTAGCTCGTTTTGCCTGTTTAGGCTACACAGCTCTTTTTTGCAAATGATGATGAATTTTTCATAAAGACAAAGATTACTTTTTTTGTTCATGTTGCTGTAGGGTTTACATTTCTTTAGAACTTTCCATTTTATCTGGAAAGGTTTCTTGTTGTCTTGTAAATTCCAAAAATATTTCGAGAGTTCTGTTTCATTTCTTCTGTTGGAGTGTCGAAAAGATGTCTGATGGTTTCTGTAACGCTCCTTAAAGTTTCAGTTGTTGTCTCTGTGTGTGGCTTGGTAGATAACATTTGTCTGGAGGCATTTTCCTTCTAGTGAACAGTCTGTTTTTTTTTTTCTTTCTTTTTTTTCTTTTTTTCTGCAATTGCGGGTGTCAGGTTGTTGCGTTGGTGAGTTCAAATTTGAAAGAATGTGCTTGTTGTGTGACGAGATGGTAGATTTCATGTTTGGCATGCATGAGTGGCTCAGTGTGTGTGTGTGTGTGTGTCTGTTGAAAATCTTGTGGAGTGAAGGGGTCTTTGGGGGCATCTGTAGACGATGTGTAGGAACATTCTACCAAGGTTAGTTCTGACGTTTGAATTGAAAGGAGGGTTGTACCATGTGGTGTTTCTTGTTCGTTTTCTTTTGTTTTTCGAAGCTTGCTCTTGTGAATGATTGTACTTTGGCTTGTGACTGTTTCCGCTTTCTTTAAGAGCTTTCTGGTAAGGTGCAATGGATTCGTCAATACTTCTTTGCTGGATGAAATGTTAGTTAACCTTTCGTTAATGTTGAGTGGGATGTTTTTTAGTAATCCTGGGAGGTGGTTTTTCTGTTGGTGGACATACGACAGTTTGTTATTAGGCTTCATGTATGGCTTGTAGCTGCCGTGTGGGAGGTCGAAGGTCACATCAAGAAAGTTGACGATCTTTTTGTTAGCATCAATTGTGATTTTGAGGCCATTTGATTTGAACACTTGGCTGACTTCTTGTTTGGTTTTTTCAATTTCTTTCGGATTGGCTTTGCAAATTTTTCCAATTACGGATTTGCATGGATTGATGAGTCTGCAGGTCGGGTTGTTTATGAAATCTGGTGTTTGGTCTTTTAGTGTTTTAAGTACCTTAAGGTGTTCATTTGAAGTCCGTTTAAAGTCTGTGATGTTTTCGTTAGCTAGAAGAATGCGATCTATTCGAATTCCTTAGCTGTGATTTTAATTTCCCGAAAATGCGAGGGAAAAAATCTTCCTTTCGAAAATACTAGCTGAAATTAACTTTCCACGAACTTTCCAGGGAAACAGTTACTTTCAGAAATTCTAGCTGACGTTTTTGACTGCCAAAAACAGCAATTACGGCCTTTTTGAAAACTTCAGGAGCTATGATTTCCCCATTGCGAATCTTTTAGGTTATGACGAAAATCTGAGTGCACTCTTTAATCGACGCCGAAAGCCTAAGGCGAACTATCCTCCACCGAGCAGATATCTACGGAAACTTGGGTGCCCCCGCCTTTTGACATTCTGAATATTTTGCCGTCCCACTATAATGACGACTGCGACAGCGGGGTTATTTAATTACTTTAAGTTGATTTTGTGCTCTTTACACCCTTCAGTATGGCTATGGTTACAAAGGGGCTATTTTTCATCGAGTGATCAAGGATTTCATGATACAAGGTGTGTAATTTGCGTTTGTTCGTAGTAACTTGCGGTGTATGCATCTCCTTCTGTGTTGCGAAAGGAATTTTACTAACCGGACAAATTGAAAAGTTTTGTGATGATTGTTTGGTGTCTTGAGCATGTATCTGTGTCTCCTGCGGTGAGATGGTATCTCGTGCAAAATATGAGAATCCACGGCTTTTAAATTTGGGTGAACTGTAAAAAGTCACCCGTATTCGAGAGTTCAAATGCAAAGGCAAGCGAAACGAACCTGCCGCCCTTACCTTTAGACCGAATCACGTTAACAACGTTTCTTCCAGAGAGAGTTCAGAGTAGTATATTCACTTGCAATGTGGTTAGGAAGCCACAGTTGTCAGTGTGAGTCAGATGAGCCTTTCAGCGCAAAATATACTTTTAAATTCGAAGGATCTGCTTCGTCAGCTTACTTTTTTCTCAATTGTTTGAGCTTGTTTTTGTCTGTTTTCTCCAAATTCTTTCTATTGTATGAGACAGGGCACATGTAATCTGGTATTTTCTTCCTTTTTGGTCATTCTAGGTGGAGACTTCAGTGCTAATGGCAACGGATCTGGATGTAAGTGGTATTTTTTAGCTTTTTACTCGGGCCGTGGGTTATTGTCGTGTTTCATCCACAAAGCTCGCTTCCGGCGTTTCTGCGCAAGCGCTAATTAACAATAGTCATTTTGGAATAAATATACTATTTTTGCCACTTTAGCTATGCTCAGTGACCTAGCGGTCATCGCCACCGCGATTAATGTAGATGTTCCGGCTTCGACTCCTGTAATCGTCACTTTTTTCCGTTTCTCTTTTTTTCTTCCCTTTTAAATATTTTTTACAAGTGTTAAAATTATTGTTATCAGTGGTTGAGCTGTAAAGCAATTTTAAAGGGATATTTGTTGACAGGGGTCTGTGGATATACACTGCAAAAAATAGACACGAACACAAGCACAATGCGTCCGATGTAAGAAGGAGAGACTTCTCTCTTTTCTATTTAGGTATTTTTGTAGGCTCTTTTTTTTTCTGGGTCAATAGAAATTATAAAAGCCTGCTGGAACTGAACTCACGTCCGCTGCACATATTTCTCTATGCGTTTCAGACCCAATGGATTTAACTGTTTTTACTGTTAAAAGCGACGGTGTGGCTTGGTATTTGTGTTTTTTTCTTTTTCTTACGGTGGCGAAAAGACAATCTACTAATGCACCGCGACTGGAAAGGCATCGCTTAATTTTATGTAAGCAGCGGTTAAGATTTTTCCAATGGATGATAACGGTATTTTTTCTTTTCTTGTTTTTTTTTTCAGCCAAAAGTATATATGGAAAGTATTTTGATGACGAGAATTTTATCTTGAAACATTATGGTCCAGGCTGGGTGTGCATGGCAAATGCAGGGAAGGATACCAACGGATCACAGATTTACATCACAGTGGTAAAGACATCATGGCTGGACGGCAAGCATACCTGTTTTGGAAAGGTTATCGATGGAATGGTAAGTTTTAATAGTATTTTCAACCCATTAACTCGTATTCGGGTTGATTAAGACGTCGAACCTAATATGACAATTTTTCAAACCAGTTAAAATGTTGAAGCATATTCTACAACATTTACCTCAATGTATTTAGTTTCAAATATTGTATCTTAAACGTGCAAACCTGCTTAACTTGGTTGAACGAACCAAACAAACCCACGCAAGTAATTATATATAATTGATGTAACTTTCCCATGAGTAAGTTGCTTTCGGTAAAAGCCGAATTTCCGCCGTTGTCGTTAGAAGCACAAGGAGTTGTAGCTGTTGATTTCGATAAGATTGCAAGTTTGTCCATGTGAGCACGGTTATCTGTTACGTTAGCTTTCTCGTATAAAGGACCGCGGAAACTTCGGTTAGCGTGTTTATCGATTATTTTAATTAACGTGAATTTAGCTTAGACGAAGTATTTACCGCAATGTTGCCGCAAGCTTTTCTGCATGCCTTGTTGATATATTTAGGATCACGTCCATGTGTAACTTTCACGCTCTGTAGCTAGCCATAATTGAATTTGGCACAGCCCAAACTTTACAGTCTCAAACGTACATTACTAAAATGAGTGAACCTTGTAAAGTTGGTTACAATAAGCTTGATCAACTTATTCTAGCTCTACAATCGAGGCATGTATTCGCCCGCCTTAAACACGGACACTGCCTATATAAGGAACGTTGGACTGGGCGAGCCGTCAGTCATTTCATTCTAGACGTCGACCCGCGAACATCTGTGGCGCCAAATTCAAATTTGTTGGTACGAGAAATTCAAAATTTATTGCATTCGCACAAAATGAAAGTTAAACTTCAGGTTTTCCAACTTTAGTGACCAGAATTGAGTAACTTCGACTGAAAATGATGGAGGCACTTCCCATTATATATCCTTCTTCTATATTACTGGCTTCCCTTCTTCTTGCTCACTGGGTCCGATAATATAGGTGGTTTGCAGCCAACGTGGCGGCGATGGCGTAACGTGAAAACTGGCTATTGAATAAAGCCGTTCAAGCAGAAATTGCGTGTCAAAGAGGGGAGGAGCTATCCCTTTTATAGGCAGTGTCCTTGTTTAAGTTTGTATAGTCTTTGTTCATTGTTCCAGAAAGGAAACGAGCAATGAACCAATCACAGCTCAGAGCGAGCGTACTTAATCGCTAGTTTGTGTAGTTTAGGGAGAGGTTGGCTGCCGGCAACGGCAGAGTGTAGAAGCCTCACGCTGAATAAACTGAAGTACTCCTGGGAAGCCACAACGTCTTAAATCTGTCCCGCAACAAAAACGTCAGCTCTCGATTTCGCGAAAACTAGTTTCAGGGGCAGCTTTGCGCTGTTGTATGTTTTCTCGAGTCGAAGTGGGACTGGGAACTGAAATGAACTCTTGAACTTGAATGTCATTAGTCAAACGAAAAAGGAAAAGTCAGTCAACACCCATGAGCCTGCGTAGCTAGCGGTTTTGTTGGTTTCTCGGTTCCCTGCCTAGCTCCCACTCCCCTCGCGGCTTCGCCATTGGCTTGCTCGCTACGCAGGTTAACACTCATCGAATTTTTTTGAAACCGTCAAAAAGTTCATCTTTTTCAAATATATGATTTTCATATATTCATTTTCACAAGTTCATTTTTTCGTTGGATATTGAAAAAAGACTTGGGGAATTTGTTTGTCACTGAAGGTGGTCTGCACCCGAGTGAGAATTTGTAAATCTTTGTTCTGGTCACATATTCTATTCGCCTACGACTGATTACAAGGCATTTCTTCTGAGTTCTAGATGCTTACAAAGAGTGCTTGTGACGGCGTATTTCGTTGTACGTCATTTAACAGAAACCAGCTACACGGCCACCGAGGTAATACGGCGAGACATTTAGCAACGGTCGGAAATTAGAAACCACATGTTTGTCGACCTATTTTACAGAAAAAGAAAGTCCATTTGTAAGAGACACTTTAACGCATACTTTCATGGCTAACCAGACCTTTCGATACATAACAGTAGTATACGGAATGAACGTTCCGCGACGGACGGTGATTAACACATGGAGATCGTAAGAGGTGTTTACCAGAAAAGTGAAACTGGATCCATCATTTAGAGAACTCACTTTAACAGTTTATCTGTTCAGTCGGTGCCCAAGAAGAAGATGTGCGATTTTATATTTTAAATTTCTGAATTTTTATGTAAATCCCTATTTAAATTCCTGAATCTCTATGTCAGTTCTAAATTTTTATATGTCATGTACGTTTTTTAGTGTTTATTACCCAAATCATGACTGTTATATTTTGAAATCTGTAATTTTCATAGATAATACACGACCCCTCAAGCATGTATTTTGCTTTAACTACTGATCGTGTTTAAATAAAGGATTTTACTTAACTTTACTCTACTTTACTTTAGATGTAAACTAGAGGCCATATTGGCCTTCACTTGGTCTTCCTGAAGAGGCCAAGAGTTTGTGTATCCTCATAGGTCCGCTAGCTTGTATTAAATAACGGAGTATCTTTTTTGCATAAACGTTACTGATATCTCGATGAAATGTGAGGAGAAAACAATATTCAGGAAAGTGAAACTGTTTGCAAATACGTCATTTGAAACAGAGACAGTACTGAATATGTGAATGATCATCGGATTTATGAACACTACTTAAGCAGTAATGAAATTAAAACCTGAAAAACAATTCAGGCTTGTACAGGATTTGAACCCACGACCTCTGCGATACCGGTGTAGTGCTCTACCAACTGAGCTAACAAGCCAAATGGGAGCTGGTTATTTGGTTGGTTCGTAATATACCCGTGAGTGACTAGTGAATATGTGAGAATGAATATATGAAAATCATATATTTGAACTGCGGGTTAAAGAATGAATATGTGAATGATCATAGCAGTTATGAACACTACTTAAGCAGTACTGAGTGAAATTAAAGCCTGAAAAAAAATTCAGGCTTGTACGGGATTTACTGTTTAAGTGGTGTTCATAACTGCGATGATCATTCACATATTCATTCTTTAAACCGCAGTTCAAATATATGATTTTCATATCTTAATTCTCACAGAGACAGTACTATAAAGAATAGGCAATCAAGGAGTACATGTGGCTACTGCTGAAGATTTTTCTTTTTCAGGAGAAAGGGACGCGAAACGTTTGTCAGTTATTTTTGTAAGAGTCACACGTGTCACGCAACCTGTTTGTAACCCAGCGTTATCTGATCAGAGATTCCTATAGAACGTTTTCAGTCACGCAAGTAAAAGAATAAAATCATCAAACATTCAATAGCTAAAATCAAGAAAAGGTGATATTATAGAAAAGTAATAAACAAACAACATGCCAAAGTCTCAGGGCCGTGCGATATCCCGTGCTCGAGTTATTCGGCAAAATGTACCACTCAAAATTATAGTGCTTTGTATGGAAACGCCATCAAGCGAGAAATTAACTTGTAAGCCGAATAGGCTGGAATGGGTGAGTTAAGCTCTTCTTGATTCTTTCATTGTCAAATTCTAGCCATGAAAGTATTGGTTGAATCTGTAAATTAAAGTTGAAAATTTTGAAAGAGCGTTAAATCGATTGAATGCATACATAGGTAAAATTCTCTTTTTGAAATCGATTTTATTTCCTTTTATCTACTTTCTAATGCAGTTTGTTGCAAGAATTTTGATTTAAAAAGTTTGGATTCCTGAAACAGGGTAAGG